>JADRCH010000377.1:138800-155816 GCA_019843965.1 Rhynchomys soricoides | reverse complement strand
TGCTCTGTGTATGCTGCCTCTGTCTCAGTGAGTTCATGTGTATTGGTCCTGTCAATTCAGAGGACCTTGCTTTCTTAGTGTTGTCCATTCCCTCTGACTCTTAACTCTTTCTGCCTCCTCTTCTGCAGGGTTCTTTGAGTCCTGAGGGGAAGGATTTGATGGAGACATCCTCTTTAGGGTTGAGTGTTCCAAGGTCTCTCATTTTCTGAATTCTCTGCTTGGCTGTGGGTCTTTATATTTGTTCCCATCTGATGCATAAAAAAAGCTTCTCTGATAACAGCTGAGCAAGGCATTAATCTATGAGTATAGCAGAATGTCATTTGGGGTCAATATATTGTTATTTGTTTTACTGATGTTGTTTTCATTTGTTTTTGAAACAGTAGTATTTGATTTTACTCTAGGTCCCTGGGCTATTTAGCTTCAGGTTCTTGGTCACCCGAGTGATACTGGGTATAGATTTCATCTCGTGGAATGAGCCTTAAATCCAATCAATATTGATTAGGTACTACCACAAGTTTTGTGCCACATTGTGCTAGCATATCTTGCAGTCAGGACAGAATTTTAGATTGAAGGGTTTGTTTTTGCTTGGTATTTATGTTTTTTCTTTGATAGTGTGTAGAATACCTTCCTATTTAAATCTACTAACACATAGATGTGAACGTTCTAAGTAGGCACTGACTAAACTTCTCCATATTCAATGAGTTGTGTAGGTTTTATCTTCAGCAATGGGACCCTGCCTTCAGTTTGTGAAGAACAACCTGTAGATTTGGCAACAGCCTGGATTGTTTAGGGGTTCCCATGGGATCCTTTCAGTCAACAACTAAATTAGCCGGAGTGAATTCCTAGCATTTGAAGCTTCACTCTGTCTCCCTGTTTTTTTGTGTATTTCATTTAGATCATCTTCATATCTATCTGTCTATCTATCTATCTATCTATCTATCTATCTATCTATCTATCATCTATAAAGCTTGTACTGCATTAGGTTTTCATACTACCCCTCAAATGACCCATAATTATAGCTGTCACTCTCAATATTCCTTCTTTTGCCTCTCCTCAGTCTCCTCCCCACTTGATCCTCCCATCCCAGCCCCCATACATCTAAACATATAACCTCTGTATTTTTATGAATTATAGCTTTGTTATCATTGACTTAACAACTAATATATATATATATATATATATATATATATATATATATATATATATATGAGAAAATTCATATCATATTTGTCTTACTGTGTTTGGGTTACCTCACTCGGGATGATTTTTTTCTAGTTCCATACATTTATCAGTGAATTTCTTTATCCATTCATTTGTTGAGGGATTTTTTATTTTCTTCCAGTTTTAAGATATTATGAATAGTTCTGCAGTAAACATAGTTGAGCAAGCATCTCTATAGTAGGATGTAACACTTTGCGTATGTGCCCAAGAGTGTTATGGCTGGGTCTTGATGTAGATTGAGTTCCATCTTCCTAAAGAACTGCCATTCTGATTTACATAGTGGCTGTAGAAGTGTGCACTCTCATCAGCAACAGACAAGTGTTCCCCTTATACTATATCCTTGTCAAAATTAGCTCTCAATTGTTTTATTGATCTTAGACATTCTGACAGGTATACAATGAAATCTCAAAGTAGTTTGATTTTTATTTCCCTTGTGACTAAGGGTGTTGAACCTTATTTTAAGTGTGTCTCAACCATTTAAGGTTCCTCTTTTGAGAACTCTGTTTAGACCTATACAATACTTTTAAAATGGGATTATTTTTTCTTGATATCTAGATTTTTGAGTTCTTTACATCTTTTGGATATTAGCTCTCTATTGGATGTCAGTAAAAAATATTTTTCCCAATCTGAAGGTTTCCACTTTGACCAAATGACAGTGTCCTTTGCTTTATAGAACTTTTCAGTTTTATGAGTTTATTAATTATTGATCTTAGTGCCTTACTATAAGTGTTCTGTTCAGAAAGGCTTCTCCCATGCTAACGAATTCAAGGCTATTTCCTACCTTTTCTTCTATGACGTTCAGTGTATATGGTTTTATGTTGAGGTCTTTGATCCATTTGGATTGAGTTTTGTGTAAGATGATAGATATAGACCCAATGATGTGGATACAACAGTTTACTGAAAAGGGTATTGTAGCAGATTGAGTGAATTCTAGAACCTTGTGATAAGGCATGCGTTTAAGTTCCAGCTCTATAAGGTGTTAGCATTTAGATAAAGTTACTCAAAACCTCCTTTAGCTGTTAATTCCCTCAGCTGTGTAAAAAAATGGAGATTACCCCTTAACTCACTAGGCTGATTTTAGATGCATATAGCAATATATTTTAAAAGTATAGCATAGTTTCTGTACTTAACCTATATTAAATTGTTTATTCTTAGGAGCTAAGTAGAAAGCAGGTATGACTCAACAAGTATGGGCTTTCAGGAAGGGCTCCTGTATAACAGGAGCTAGTTGGTGAATAGAACCTGTCAGACAAAAGGTGTATTAGCATCATAATAGTGAGGGATTATTTCTTCTATCCTGTCCTAATTAATTTCTGACATTTAAGGAAGCTTATTTGGCTGAGAATTTGTTGCCCAGGGCTGGGTGAAGAGAAATGGATGTAGTTATCTGACATAGGCAGGTTGTTTTTGTAGACACCTATTACAGGCAGCCTCCAGGCCAGGCCTTTGCTCCCAGCTTTGATTGATAGGGCTTGTTTGAGCCTGAAAGCATTGTGTTAAGTTGAGTCTAAGCTGCTTTGGGAGAACATTTGATATTGATCTCATCACTCTTGCTTTATCTAGTGTACTTCAATAATCAAGATTACTGTTGCCTGGTGACTCTATGAGACTCTCTATATAGTCCCCTCCATGGGAACGGTTTAAATCTCTGCTATGGGAAGAGGCTCAAGAGAGGTGGCCAGGTGAGTGGAGTGTGTATGAGGGAAGGGATTGAAGGGTAAAAAATTAAAGAGCGAGAGACAGTAGGAGAATGATGGAAGGAAATTCAAGAAAATCTCAGAAGATGGTTAATGTGGTTGAAAAAAAGAGAGAGATTATTAGATTCTCATAGTTACTGAGACAAAGAGGAAAAATAAGAAAAATAAAATGAACTCAACATCAGAACTCTCTTTTTATGGCTGTTATTATTCTGTAATCAATATTACTAATCAGGCTTTCTATTGTTCCAGATCTTGTATCACTAGCTAGTACTGAGAGATGGAAGGCCCACATGCCATATGTATCAAGACATTAACACTCCAGGTTGAAAGGATGGCTCTTGCTTATACTATTCTCAATGTCACTTCTGACTTATAATTAAAAATCTAAACCAATGTTGAGGAGAATTTTCAATTTAGCATGCTCTGGAGTTGTCGAAGTATGCTGCAGATTGTGGGGGGGAAATGCAAGAGTGTTGGTAATTGGGAAAAAACAAAACAAAACAGAGTCTGGGAACTGCAGAGGTTGGACTTTATGTTAGTGTTGATGCTAGAGGCAATGCTGCTCTGAGCCTTTAAATTACTGAAGGTGGAGTGGGTCTTATCTGAGTCATTGTTTCTCACCTATTGTATGGGCCAATGTTACCTCCAGCTTGGTTGGTCAGAGACTTGAATGGTAATTAGAAAGCACTAATCTCTTTTATTCTGGTTTGTGGAAAATGTAGGGAAAATAAGAATTCTTCTAGAATAAAGTTCAGAGATCTTGACAGGGCTCTTTAAAACACTATACTCACAGTATGTAGCTTCATTCACATGATGGATCTCAAAAGGAAGGGGTATCTGCAACAGAGCAAAAGTGCAATTAGGAGGAAAAGATAGGAGCTAGCTGGTTCAGTAGAGCTAGAAGGCTGCACAGAGAAACAGAAACAGAGCAGCGAGAGCATCTTACAAATATGTGTGGTGGAAAAGGAAGACTGATTGGAATTATTTCAATATAGGAAATAAAATAAAGAATCTATGTTACTGAAAATAGACAGGAGACTACAAAGAGAGGGTGATTCATGATTCAGGCACAAGGAGTCATCTGCACAGCAACATCTTAAAACAAAGGGTCATCGTGTGGTATGTATTCTAAGTGGCAGTATGGCTCCAATGTACTTCTCTAGTATCTGGACAGCTCAGTTTAGTGGCGCAGTGCAAAGTCCTATTGGGTTACAGCATGACTGTTCTTATTTCATAGTCTATGTTTGTGTGATATATGCCTATAAGATTTTATTTCAAGACTAATCTAGAAAATAAGATGTGGATGAACCTAGGGAGATTGGAGAAATAATTTATAAAGGGGAAAGGCTAATTTCATTTTATGGTTTTAGTCCATAGTACTTGACTTGGCTGCTTATGGCTGTGGTGAGGCACTATATCATGGTGGAAGGCCAAGGCAAAGAAAAATTGCTCATTTGATGGCAACTAGGGGACAGAGAAAAGGAGGAAGAGGCAGGGATCAAAATGCATCCTTCTATGGTATACCTTTAGTGATTAACTTCTTTCTTTTTTTCCTTTCTTTCTTTTTTTTTTTGGCTTTTCGAGACAGGGTTTCTCTGTGTAGCCCTGGTTGTCCTGGAACTCACTCTGTAGGCCAGGCTGGCCTCGAACTCAGAAATCCACCTGCCTCTGCCTCCCAAGTGCTGGAATTAAAGGAGTGCATCACCACTTCAACTAACTTCTTTCAAGTAGATCCCATCACCTAAATTTTTCTAAACTTCTTTATAGCTTATTAAGCTAAATAGATGAATACACCCATGATTTCAGAGATTTTATGATTTTATCAGTTTCAAAATATCAACTATAAACAGTGCTAGACTTGGAATCAAGAATTCAACACATGAGTTTTGAAGATATTTGGAGAGTAAAATGCAAGTGATAGCTATATCTAACGAGAGTAAAGAAAGTAGAGCCGAGGGGTTTAAAGTGCTGTTAAAATTATGTCAGAGGTTTTAATTCCAGAGGTTTTAATTCCTTCGTATTATGGAGGTTGAGAAGTTCTAAAAAAAGAATCTCAATAATTTGAGAAAGATGTACAAAAACATTGGGGTTTACAAGAAGATCTTATTACAAATAGTATTACTGCCATTTTTTTCAGAGTGTGTCTTCAACTCACCATGCTGATCTTCAATAACACCACGTCCTCCTCCTCCTCCAGCTTCCTCCTTACAGCCTTCCCTGGACTGGAACTTGCTCACATCTGGATCTCCATTCCTGTTTGTGGTCTCTACACCATTGCACTCTTGGGAAACAGTATTATTTTGTTTGTCATTATCATTGAACGGCGTCTCCATAAGCCCATGTACTATTTTCTCTCCATGCTGTCTGTTGTTGATCTAGGTCTGACCATCACAACCCTTCCCACAGTCCTTGGTGTCCTTTGGTTTCATGCCCGGGAGATCAGCACTAAAGTGTGCCTCATTCAAATGTTCTTTGTGCATAGTTTCTCGTTCCTGGAGTCTTCAGTGTTGGTAGCCATAGCTTTTGACCGCTACTTAGCCATCTGCAGCCCTCTGAAGTATGCTACTTTCCTCACAGACATGATGAGCTTTGTGATTGGACTGATCATCAGTATAAGACAGGTGGTTTTCATGTTTCCCTCAACTATGGCTGTGAAGAGTGTGTCCTTCCAAGGAGGCCAAGAGCTTTCCCATCCATTTTGCTTCCACCCAGATATAATCAAATTCACAAAAACCAACCCCTGGATCAGCAGTTTCTGGGGAATGTTTCTTCAGCTCTACCTGAATGGCACTGACTTATTGTTCATTCTTTTCTCCTACATCCTGATCCTTCGCACTGTTCTGAACATCGTGGCCCCTCAAAAACAACAGAAAGCTCTTAGCACATGTGTCTGTCACATCTGTGCTGTGACCATTTTCTATGTGCCAATGATAACCCTGTCTTTGGCACACCGTCTCTTCAGTTCTACCCCCAGGGTGATCTGTAGTATTTTGGCCAATATGTATCTGCTCTTGCCGCCTGTGCTGAATCCTATCATTTACAGCTTGAAGACAAAGGTTATTCGCCAAGCCATATTCCGGCTGTTCAGATTCAAGGGTTCAAGGGGCTACAGTATGAATAGTCTTAGAGGAAGGTGGGATAGAAGGAGACAATTTTCTAGCACATGAGTTATGACTAAAGAAGATTATTGGTTAGTTATCCCCAGGCACGATGGTTAATAAAGAAATTCCAATTTGATTACAGGAGAAAGAAGAACCATATGTCTTTGAGTTTATGAGAGCTTTAAAAACACATTTTTAAAATGTGAGCAAATATGTAAAATGATATTTAAATAACTTACATGGATGCTGATGTACCTTCATGGCTAGTGAGATGACTCCCTGGGTAGACGCACCTGCTATTAAGTCTGAGGACCTGGGTTTTAATCTTCTGAGCCCACCCCAGGAAAGAGAGTACTAATACCAATGAATTTCTCTCTGACCTGGACCTACAACATGACACACCACATGCACGCATGCGCACGTGCACACACACACACACACACTCCTCAAAATCCTTCCAGTGGAGCTCCTATCTCGCTGTAAAGCAGGAATATTTAGAGCAGAAACAATTGGCATCATTTATATTTTTGTGTTTGACTAAACAAACTCTTATTTCCCCCTACTGAGGTTCATATTCTTCAGGGAGTGATGGAGTTTTGTTTTGTTTTTGTTTTTGTTTTTCACTCATGCTGGTGAAAGGAAAAGTTACTTGTATGTGCACAAAACACAAACATAGAAATGTATAACAAATCTAGAAAAATCTTACATGCTTGCTTCATTTCGAGTAGGAGTTCTGCTTCCTTGCACAGGGGCTCTTATACTTCTTTTGTTAATTCCTTTTACTTAACAAAGATGTTGCCTTTATAATTTAAACTACTTGTGTATTTCCCTTTAGCATAACACATAACATTACATATTGCCATTATTGTAGCCTAGGATGCTAAGATAGGTTCTTATTCTTAGTCCCCAGCTCCTCCTTAGGGTAGACTCTACCCTAGAATACAGTAGCCTTTGTTTGAAAGTGTTTGCTGCCTTCTGATAAGCTAATTGCCTCTGCCCTGACTGCACTAGATGCAGCAGCATTGGGGAGGGACTTTAGTGCCACTTAATGAAGAATTTTATGCTGTGTATGATCAGTCGTTTTGACGCAATTCTAACATCAAGAGACCACCTTAACTAAAGATATTTGTTTTGCAATAAAATTTCCTTGGGTATGGTGTTGATGGGAGAGTAGAATTTTCTAAAATCTTTTTTACTCATGGAATTATAAAACTTCTTTCCCACCTGGAATAATCCAAGATTGAACATAGTAAGGTAACAGATTTCCTGATCTGAACCATCGGCTTTTTATAAAGTAGGTAATACAAGCCTTAAACTTTTCTGTGTGTCTCAGTTTTCTGCGAAACCCTACAGGTCTGCAGAAACACTACTGGCTTAGTGATTTGCTTTGCTTATCTCACTATATTTTTTTTTTCAAATTTCCAAGAGATAATCACATTACTTACAATTAAAATTATTTGGATCAGGTTCCCTTTAGACAAAGCATTCAAGTGCTTTAGGTATTTTATCTAGTTCATGTTCCATCAGAATAAGCAATTTGTTATTCATTTATGTGTGCTGAAATTTTCCACATTCATTCAGTAAACTTAATTATTAATTTAATGTTCTTTCCAACACCAGACTGAAGACGTTGGATAGTGGGCCTACATCTTTAGGTAACCCCTAACTTTTAATTTAGTGAATATCACTTAGTTAATACAGAGTGCCATGTATTAAATCATAATTAATGTTACTAGTTATTGCTTTTAATAGCTCAGTAGCTCCTTATAAATTATATAAATTTTTACAAGCATATATTTGATAACACCAACCATTATCTTCTTAGATTCTAAGCAAGTGAAGTCTTAATTTTAGAAGGAATCAAACATTTTGAAAGTCTTATGTAGTGTCTAAAGTTGTATGCTTTGGATTTATACTTTCTGGGCTCAGACTCAATGTCTAGATGCTTTAGAAATCTAGATCTTTGAAAAGTTTTAAAATTTTTTCTAAGCTTTAACTTCTTAATGTGGAATAGGAGTAAGCAATGAATTTGTATTTCACATGCTCACACCAAGTCTCTTGGTATTAATGGACTCACAGAGTCCAGTGCCTGGACCTGGTAACCATAGCTTACAACCATTCATAGCTTAATTATAGTAGCTTAAAAGTTATTTTTGAGTAAAAAACACCATTTTTTTTTTTGCACAAAACGTCTCCTACTTATTAGAGTTGTTCTTAATCTAAATAAAGCTTAAAGTTATCTCTATAGTCAACATATTTTGCTTATTTCCATGTGATAAAAATATCAAAGCTACACTTATAATGCTTAAGTAGATTGAATTTGTCTTTTCAGTGTTATCTGATTAGCCAATCTATCTCTATCTTGTGATATTTATCAGCATGTTAAATTTACAATCTTCAATAATGTATTCAAGTCTTTTGCTTGTTCTCTTTGTTGACTTACTAAGGAAACACAGAAATTTACAGCTTCTTAATAAATGCCATTAACACACTCATCTTAAACCCAGTTTCTATTTGTTTTTATTGTTTGTTCATTCATATACTTTTGTAACTTCAGTTTTAGAATTACTTGGGTAAATTATAAAAGAATTGGTATTGTAAGCTTGATGGGAAATGTATGGACTCCATAAAAAAGCAGAAGGGAAAAGACTTGTGTTGGCCTATTTACTCTTGTGGTGGAGAAATAGCCTAGCTGATATGGTTTTAAGTTTCTGAACACAAATTAAAATATAGGAGAGATATAAACATTTTCTTGTTTCTTTCATGACAATGTGTTTGCATTATGATACAGAATGTGTGGTAGTTTAGCTGCAAATTCATTGAGTTTAAAATTAAGCAACCCACTTCTCAATTGTAACAATATGGCTTTTCTAAAGTGAATGTGATGTTTCAGGCATGTTATCCCAACAATTAGGATGTAGAATTGGAGACTCAGAAATTAGGATGTAGCCATTAGACGCTGACCTGGGCTACAGAGTGAAATCAAAGCTAGCCTGAGACATTCTGAAACTGTGCCTTAGAAAATCTAGATCTGAGAATGAATGTCAGTAGTAAATGTTCATATCACATCCAAAAGACCCTCAGTTTGATCCCCATCACAATATTTGAAGATTTCGATAATCTCAGCATATGTGTCTCTTTTATTCCATCTGATTAAAATGTTTCCCAATCATTGGAGTTACAGTAGTAAATATGACTCATCTAATTATTCAATTGAAACAGAATTCTAGTTAGAAAGATGAAGTTTAGTGTTGTGACATAATTAGAGAATGTTTGGGAGCACAGAGAAAGAACTGAGCAGGCTAACCTAGAAAGAGGCATACACGCTCCAGCCGCGGGTGCCAGCCATGGTCAGATAGCCAACAGTAACTTCCTGAGTAAACTTACATGGGGCATAAAACCAGGCATATTTAATCATTTAAGAATAAATTTATCAAAATGGTTCTTTGGAACAAAAATTATTTGCAAGTACAACCTGAGTAAACTAGGCAGCATACACCGGCTGATATAAAGCCCCTGACACACATACAGCAGAGGACTTCCTGGCTGGTCCCAGTGAGAGACGATGCACCTAACTCTAGAGATACTTGAGGCCCCAGGGCCTGGGGAGGTCTGGTGGGGTGGGGACTTCCTCTTGGAGGTGGGGGAGGAGGTATGGGATGAGGAACAGTCAGAGGGCAGACCGGGAGGGGGATAAGACTGGACTGTAAAAAAAAAAGTGAATGAATGAAAGAAAGAAAGAAAGAAAAAAAGAAAGAAAGAAAATGTGACACTTAATGTATATTTGAAAATATGATGAAATACTAGTCAGCCATAGAGAATAAAATCATGTCATTAGCACAAAAATTGATAGAATAAGGTTCTCATATTAATCTAAATAAAGAAGACTCAAAGAGACAACTATCATATTGAAGTCTCATGTGTAGAAAATAAATTTTTAATAAAGAAAACAAATGAATACAGAAGAAATAATACAGGAGGAGAAAAAGAACTAGCTGAATGTGGTTTTGGAAAACACTGGGTTAAATATGAACAAATCATACTTTAGATATATGTAAATATGCCATATTGAAATTCATTGCTTGTAAAAATAATATAATTTTACATTAATTATACTAATAAAACTATGAAAGGTTATTCAACATAAAATGCTGTAGCAAAATATTAATTTACTAACAAAAAGCAAACATAACACCAAAAGAATAACAGAATATTAGAGAAAGTGGTGCTGTTTCACAAATTCAGTGTGCAAATGCAAAAAACTTATTTGAGAAACAATTTAATAATACATATTAATAAAGGGTATTCTTTCTTTGTATTTCTGGTCACTGCAATTTATAGTGCAATAATAATTTAATAACAACAGAGTTATATCCCTGCAATAGAAACATTGACAGTTATTGACAATTATTTTCTTTCAATTCATGTACAAAATTGAAGCATTATCTTAAATCAAGCTTTAAGCATTAAGAATTATCTTTTTATGTATTTTTAGCAGTGAATATTCACAAATAAAAGCAAAGCAGGAAACAAGAAAATTATTTGAGAGACCCGGTCCTTTTTAGTTAGCTGCTTATCTTGTTAGAATATGAAAAAATTCTTACACACACACACACACACACACACACACACACATGCGCGAATTTCTGCTACTAATATACAAATATCTTCAATTATTTGAAAGTCACTTCTAGTTCATTGGGTTATTTAATTATATCATAACTTGAAATACAAAGTGTTTTTAAAAAAACCTACAAAATCCCTTATTTTATGATGGGTATTTTAAACCAAGCAATGAAAATGACAGTTATTTAAAAATGCCATATAGTTGTTTGCAACTTCTCTAATTCTTACTAATCATGAAGTCTTCCCCCTTTATCCTTATTTTGGCCATTATTGCTAGAAGCTCAGAAATAATGTAGGGAAAGATTGTTTTATTTTTTTAAAAAAGAATAATATATTGTACAGAAGGAAAATAATCTAAAATAAAACCTCAAATTGAATTAAATTGAAATAATAGCACCCTATAATTCTCAAGTTCTCTGACATTCATTATTTCCAAAAAGACAGTAACTACTTCATTCTGTAAAAAGTAAAGCCAAAATATTATATAAATGTGTGAACTCAATTTCAATTATATTATATAACCCTTCTCCATGCACCTGTCAATTCCCATATGAATCTTCTGTTCATATAGTATTCAGACTAGTAGTTGTATTAATTATAAAAATGATTAAGATATATAATGATGAGTTTATATCCAGACCACCTTGAATGGTCACCTTGAGATCACCTGATGCTGGTATCTAACTAAAGAGCTGTCTTGCTTAGAACTTGTCTGAGAAAATGGTATTGATGAATTCTTGAAAATGCTTTGCTTAGAAAGAAATTATCATCTCAGTGATCTTGACAAATCAGTCATATTTTTATTTTAGACATAATTTTCCTAGAACCTTTTCACGAATTTGCTGTGTCTTTACACAATACACAATGGGGTTCCTCAGAGGTGGCACTAGCAAGAAGATGTCAGCAGTAAGGGTCATGGCCATGGGTGACTTGTGCTTGCCAAAATGGGTGCATGGATGCTAAAGAATTGATGGGCACATAGAAGATGAGCACAGCACAGATGTGGGAGACACAGGTACTGAGGGCCTTGAGACACTCTTTATGGGATTCAATGCCTATAACAGTCTTCAAGATGAACACATCGGAGACAGCAATGAACATACTGCTGGACATCATACAGAGGGCAACAAAGAAACCATAGAAAAAATGGTACATTTACACAATGGAATACTACTCAGCTATTAAAAACAATGACTTCATGAAATTCACAGGCAAATGGATGGATCTTGAAAATATCATCCTGAGCAAGGTAACGCAGTCACAAAAGAATGAACATGGTATGTACTCACTGATAAGTGGTTATTAGCCCAAAAGTTCGAAATACCCAAGATTCACTTTGCAGCAACCGTAGGACTGAGTGTGAGGTCCCAGATGGAGGACTTGGAGAAGGGATTGAAGGAACTGAGGGAGTTTAGAGCCTCGGGGGCTGGGGGGTGGGGACAACAGTGGCTACTGGCCTGACTCCTCGATACTCCCAGAGACTGAATCACCAACCGAAGAATACTCATGGAGGGACCCATGATGCTGGCCACATATGGGGCAGAGGAAGGTCTTGTTAGCCATCAAGGGGAGCAGAGGCCTTAGGCCTGAGGGTGTTAGATCCTCCAGTGTAGGAGAATACCAAGGAGGGAAGATGAGAGTGGATGGGTTGGTGGGTGGAGGAATACCCCCATAGTGACAGGGGGAGAGGGGAGGGAATAGGGAGGTTCCAAAGGGGAGATCTGGAAAGGGGGAAACATTTGAAATGTAAATAAAGTATGAAACAGTAAAATAAAAAGTTAACTCTGTTGTAGAGCAGGTCAGCTTCATGACATCCTAATGGAGACAATAGGAGTAAGAAAGGAGGCTTTTCTGGCAATATGCCAGTCTTTTCAAAATGAAAGGAAATGGGAGCCCTAGGAGCATGCTTTTAATGAGAAACACTAGTCCCATTTTGGCAACTCTTGCCCTGTTGAGGATAGAGCTGTAAGGGGGGTTGTGTATGGCCAAAAAGTGGTCAAAAGACATGATCAGGAGCACTGAGGACTCCATGTCTGTGAAGCCATGGATAAAGAATTCTTGAGCAAAACAGGCTTTTGGGGAGATTTCCTGTGACATTGAACACAAAGATCTGGAGCATGGTGGGGAGGGAGGAGAGGGACAGGCCCAAGTTAGAGATGGCCAGCATGGAAAAGAACTAGTACATGGGAGCAATGAAGTGAGGGTTCAGTCCTGATCGCAGAGAGGATGGTAAGATTCCCAGGATGGCCACCAGGTACATGAGACAGATGGGGATGGAGATCCACACATGAGCATGCTCCAGGCCTGGAATTCCAATCAGGAAGAAGGTGGTGATCTCAATTTCTGAAGAATTGAGAATGGACATGATAGAAGACTTCCCAAGCATCTACTTAGAGATCTGAAATGACACTTCCGACATGAACTGGTCTTGCTTCTCTTCCTTCCTTTTACCACACATGCCTGAGAGACAGAGAAAACATGGTTAAAAACAAGAGAATAAGGCATTTCTTTTAAGAAACTGTGAGGTAGTTGGCTCCTGTTATTTGGCAATAAGAATATAATCACTGCCTCAAGTAATCCCATGTCTCCATTCCATGTTCAGGGGAAAACATATAAAGAGAAATAACCTTCTGATTTATTTCCTTTGCTATATCAAGCTTTGTTCCTATCCACAGAAAGCTCACAAAGTCATGCTGGACTCTAGGATAATCATTTTCTTCTGCTTAGGACATAGGTGTCCTCGAGGGAAGTAGGGAAAAGGGAAGGAGAGGCTGGAAGAGCAAGAAATATATATATATATATATATATATATATATATATATATATATATATATATATGATTGATACATACATACATAGATAGGTGACAGACACATAGATAGATGATAGATGATTGATGAGATAGGAAAAGCACCATTGACCTTCAATTATAAAGAAACTACTTTTTGTTGTAGGATTGCATATGTAAGAAAATCATGTCATATATGATGTATGTTTCATGGGGTGGAATACGTTATCTCACATATACTGATGTGTTAAATTCACAGATAGAAAGTAGTTTATTGAGTACCAAGCTAGAGGCAAAGTACTGAGGGTAAATTGGGTCAGTACTCACATACTTTTCTGGCACCATAAGTCAAGTAGACCTCTACAGCTATAGAATATTTCCAAAGGCAACTGAATTAACATGTTTCTGAGATTTTTTAAATTTAATTTCATTAAGGAAAATGAATCATCAATATATATAGAACACAATAGTTTCTTTTTGGCCTAAAGAATGTTAGAGATTCTTTGAGTTGGACTCATGACAATTCAGAGCAGATTACAGGATTTTGTATTGATCTTTTTCCATAATGAGTCACTGAAATCCTGTTCTAGGAGACTCGAGATACTCTCTCAAGAGAATGAAGCTGAGAACACATCATGATCTGGATATTAGCCACTCCCTCTCCTTAAAGTGGTCCTTTCAAGACAGTGTAACTAGCTCCTTGGCTACTGCAATTGGAGGAGCTCAGGAGTGGCTTGCTCATGAAAACCTTTGTACTTGATGACTCCAAGCAAGGACCATGTACTCCATCTGCCACTTACACTGTAACTATATTACAGCATCTCAATGGCCCTGTGATTGTGTATGTGTCCACTTTCCACAGTATACAATAAAGTTGCTTAAAGAATAGTTGATACCAAAGTGATGTGACATTTTCATGACTGAGCACAGTTTCTGGCAAATACATATCCAATTATTTATAGTATGCATCCCAGTTTATTGAATAGGACACATCCTATCTCCTATCTCACAGAATAACCATTTCATTTCTTGGAAATTATCTCCTAGCTTCTAGTGGGATAAGATTAATGGTCATTTCCTTGGGTTTAGCATTAGACTAAAATTATTATTTGTAAAATATTAAAATAAACCGTATATATATACATATATATATCATATATATGTATATATACACAAGCAATATATAAACAAATAAAAAAGATAAATATAAAAATACGATTCTAAGATTGTTAACTTACCATATGCAATAAGTATATAAATATATACATAAACAGTAAGTAGATAAATACTATTATTTGTGTCTTCCTAGATACTAAATCTTAGAAACAGGAAGAAATGTAGCATATTCTTAAAGGGAAGACTGGAGAGTGAAATGGTCAGACACTGGCGCTCATGACACTGTAACACATATGAGCTGCTCTAAATCTGGTGTCTTACTCAATCTTCATAACAAAGCATTATTTCTAATGTAAATATTTAAAATCTGAAGCCAAAGTTCAAGTAATTTCTCATTATATCATTGTGAACATATTGAGAATGATATGCTGTTTGAATCTGAGTTTTATCAATTATGTGAAGATTTCCATTTCATCTTAGCTAATATACTAAAATTACTTAAGTTGCCAAGAAATTGTATTCTATTGCTGGATAGCTGGATACACAAATATTGATGCTGCTGTAAGGAATGTGTCAGGAATGGCTGTCGTCTTGAACTTTATTATGGACAAGTTACACATTGTCCTCCATATTTATGTTAGTCAGTACAACATGTCAGTGTAATTTCTGACTAAAATGGGTCAAATGATGTAACAACAGATGGGATTGTTGGTAGCAACACCCACCAAGCAGAGTGCACTCTGAAGCTGCAAGACAAAAGCTCATTGGCAATTTCTGCCTAGAAGACCAGGGAATGTTCAGATAAGACATGGCCTGAGAGGGTAGAAAAAAGAGGAAGTAGATAGATATTTTAAAAGTACACAGATACACACACACACACACACACACACAGAGAGAGAGAGAGAGAGAGAGAGAGAGAGAGAGAGAGAGAGACAGAGACAGAGAGAGACACAGAGAGACACAGAGAGACAAAAAGAGACAGCAAGGACAGAGAGATAGAAACAGAAAAAGTGAGAGACACATTGAGATCTCTTACAACATATGAGATACTTTGTGACTCTTAATTAACCGTTTTTTATTGTATTCCAATAAGTTTATAGTACTTTTTGTGTGAATTTAAAAACATA
Source organism: Rhynchomys soricoides (assembly GCA_019843965.1). Classification (NCBI taxonomy): domain Eukaryota; kingdom Metazoa; phylum Chordata; class Mammalia; order Rodentia; family Muridae; genus Rhynchomys; species Rhynchomys soricoides. Next base: position 140,137 of record JADRCH010000377.1, on the reverse strand, counting down.
TATTTATCTACGGCACTCACAGTTTGGTGAGCAGGCGACATCCAAATAACACAGTTTCATTAAGGATGAGTGATAAACTTGGCAAAGATCTACATTAATCTCAAATATAATAAATTTCTTATTAGCCTTTTTTATAATCAGAATACTATAGTATATAGTCTGTGCCGGATTAAGGAAAAAATCTGAATACTTTAAAAACTTGGCATTTTTGAAAGAATGTCTTAAATTTTACTATTAGCAAGAATAAAAACTCAGGTAGGCTTCTTCTTAGATAATGCCTTGAGCTCTTTATAACTATCATTTTAGGTATGAGAACCCCTATGAAGCAGATGCCGTTAGTTACTCTTTATTAGTTAGGAAGGAAATAACTAGTGAAGAGCGCACAACTGCAACTCCAGCCTATGTCTCTCTCACATCCCTGCAGAAGACCCAGTATGCCCCTGTGCTGCTTCCCTTGTAATTGCTTATAGTGCACAGGGGTCACTAGTTTTCTTGAGCCAAAGTTTTTCTTCCAATCACTTGAAACTATAAACTTATCTCACTTGCCAGTTCTTCCAGTAATGAAGCTTTCCTTTATAACTCCAGGATAGCAACTGGGATTCTGTCCTGATGAGCTGAATTCTGTATTTGGGAATGTCTGCCTTCTTGTCCTTTTAAGGTAAATGTATTTTACCTTTGTCGATGACTTTCTGAGCTATTTTTTATACTAAAAATTGGAAGCTTCTGCTATAGTCATCTTATTTACAGACCCCTTTGAATGCTGACTCTTGTAACATTATTGGTTTAAGTATGCTACAGGCCTCACAGCCATGTTATATTCTAAGACAATGTGATGTTATGACACGCACCAAACCACTCAACCAAACAGCAAAGTAAAATGAAATTAGACCAGAGTCCTCTCAGCCTGCTGCTCCAGGTCTGCCCACAAGGTCCTTATCTACACATAGCAGATGTCTAGAGGGGCCTTTGGACTTTGTTCTCTTGGGAAACCTATTACATCAGCTCTTCTCCCCTCTGTAAACAAATAATGTTTTGGCCAATGAAGTAAAACAGCAGATATGAAATAAAATGACAAAACTATGTTCACTTAATTTTGCTAAAGGAGGCAAAAGCACAGAGAGGAAAAATACAGCTTATTTAACAAATGGTGCTTGTTGTTTATCTGCAGGAGAATGACATTAGATTGAGATCTTTTATTTTGCATAAAAAACAATTATAAATGGATCAAAGACCTTAATTTAAAATGGAAACACTGAAACTTCTTCTTCTTTTTCTCCTTCTTCTTCTTCTTCTTCTTCTTCTTCTTCTTCTTCTTCTTCTTCTTCTTCTTCTTCTTC
>JADRCH010000377.1:82698-137698 GCA_019843965.1 Rhynchomys soricoides | reverse complement strand
CAATCTCAGAAAGAACACCACCACATGTTCTCCCTCATGCATGGATCCTGGTCTATATTCTCTCTCTCTCTCTCTCTCTCTCTCTCTCTCTCTCTCTCTCTTTCTCCCATATGTGTGTGTGTATTTTGTGTTGTGTACTTGTAAACAAATGCACATGTGGGCACACTATGGCATACAGAATGGAGAACAAGAAAATAAACATTAGGAATCAAGGACTGAATGCAGGTAATGGGCACATGAGCACAGAACAGGATATAAAGCTAAAGTTTTTCTGGGTTTAACGCTGTTGTGGACTTTTTATTTTCAGGTGGTAAAAAGTGAATAAAACATCTTTGATAATGCAAGTGTAAAATCCAAGACGATGCTCACCATCTTCAGGATGATGGCTCTATCTGCACAGAAGCTCATTGAGATGAATAGAGTTTGGATCTGTTTAATTTTGATGTATGATTTTTTTTATTTGCAGATTCATTGTTTACCAACAGCCTTGTGGATTACTTAAAAAAAAAATGGACTTATAAAGTGGTTTCAGAAGTGTTCGATCCTTGGCTGTCACTCATTATTTTACAAATGATGTAAGTAATCTGAAGGAAAATCCAGAGGTATGGCTTGGAATTGGAATTAGAATATTTGATTAAACCAAGTGCATTATTCTAATTATGCTTCCAGACCGATGTGAACATCACATTTCAAACTTCATTTTGATTTTCACTGTTTACCTCTCACAAATGTGATCATCCATTTGGCAACCTGTCTCTGGCTCTTGCTGAGACCTGGGTGCTGAGGAGTTAACTCACAGACTGGCCATGTTCTTTATAATTTAGAATGCCCGGGAGACTTCCCTTAACTCCCAGAGGTCTATACTCCAGAGCAAACAGAAGAGACTGATTTAGATAAAGTAGAGGACAAAGCAGAGGACTCTTGCTTTTACCTTTCAGGCAAGTGTGCTTCTGATTTTGGTAAGGAGGAGGAGCTAAACATTCCTTTGAGAACTTAAAATCAAAGCTTTGTTAAGTGAAATTGTTAAAGCTTATGTATGAATAAGTAATTATGTAAAGGAAGGGGAAGCAACTTTGAGCTGTGCCTGTGTGCAGATATTTGTGCAAATGTGTTCATGTGTGTATATATGGCCGTCAGGTTCATGTATGTGTGCAAGTGTGTTTGTGTGTGTGTGTGTCTGTGTGTATATGCATATGTGTGTGTGCGTGTGTGTGTGTGTGTGTGTGTTGAATAGTCTGAGGATTAAACAACGAGGTTAAGTACCAGGCTATTGTACTAATATTCTGACAATCATAGTAGCACTGATTTAATTGATAAAATATCAAATAAATGTGACCCTTAACATAAAAAGAAGCACTACCTGGTCAGTTTAGCATGTGATGCCACAAAGAAAAGACTAGCCAATTTTTCTTGAATTATTTGTGAAAACAGCTGCTACTATTGGTTATTTATATTTTGTTAGAGACCATATCACATGGTCTCAAATAACTCTGAGGCAGAAATTTATATTTATAATATTCAAGGAAAGAGGATAATACATTTGATGCCTTAGATTTAGAGAGTAGGTTGCCTGGCTGAGCCTTCTGTACAGATGTACATAAAGTGTTCTGAGGTCTTATTTCTTATCTTAGCTAGGGATATTCTAAGAGCTCTTGGAAATGCTTGATTGTGTACTGCCTTCTCAATCATTCTTCCTCGGCACCTACAAAATCTACTGTTGTAGTCTTCATCCAACTCTCTGTTTTCAGAACATGACACTCAGCAATCCTGCAGCTCCTAAAGTTTTGTAAGATTCAAATTTGTATTTTGTACATTTTTTCCCTTCTTGGCGATCTCTTTATTTTCACAGCCCCAGGTGATCTAATGTTTTGGGGTCTGTAAAACTGTTCTCTAACAGTCCTGAAGTAAACGCACTTATTAGATGAAGGTTAACTAACATGTCTTCGTAGCTCTAGCCTCTCCTTGTTTCTTTTGCACTGCTACAGATTTGGATATTTTATAATTTCAAATTTGTTTCATAATTTTCATTAACTTATATATTTATTCAAATAGAGTTTTAATATAGGACAGTTTATGTTAAATATATTATATTTGTGTTACTTTGAATATATTTGGAATCATTCAACATTGGATTATCTTGAATCTAAAAAATTTAAATTGAAAGATTATATACTGAATCTGAAAATGACATAATAGACCTGTTGATATTGACCCCAAGAATATAACCAGGTTTATTATGTGAGTGCATCTTTAATATTTATATTTCAAAGGGAAATTGCATAGTTTGGATTTGTATCCAAATTTGGACATTTTTATTCAATTGATCATAGTGATCAGAATAAAATAATCTAGTCAGGTCTGGAAAGGTGAGTGTATTCATCATATTACACAAATCATCACACTGTCCAAATTGCCTCTGAAATAATAGATGAAAACCTGAACTGAGCAGTTGTGGCGCACACCTTTAATCCCAGCACTTGGGAGGCAGAGGCAGGTGGATTTCTGAGTTCAAGGCCAGCTTGGTCTACAGAGGGAGTTCCAGGACAGTCAGGGCTACAAAGAGAAACCCTGTTTCGAAAAACCAAAAAAATTTCTCAGGATACAATACCTGACCACTTGGGTGAGGAAACAAACACACAAACAAACAATGATTCAGGGTTAATCAATCGCTAACATTGTGTTAGAAACTACTGTTTCTAGTAAATGATGCTAATATTTAAAATTATTTATAAAGTAATATTTATATATGTGTTTGATTCTTTACGAATATCTATAACATGAAAATCTTACTGATATAAAATCAGACTTATCACAGAGTAAATCAATTAAGACCAATCAAAGAAGTGGTGTGGATGCTTGAACAACCTTTGTTATTTCCATTTTTATAAAATTATATATATATATATATAATAGAGATAATATGGATAGATAAAATGTTCATAATGAAAACTTACCTCTAAAGATTAAGACATTAATTACACTTGCTTTATAGCCGTTACTGTTTTCCAAATTGTTTTCAGTGATTTCTGAGCAGTTTTGAGGACTATAATTTCAGTCTAACTTCTATGAAGTTCAGAGATTTGTTGTGAAGTCAACATGGAAATTTCTTAGGATTGTGTGGGGAAAGTAGATCAAAGGATTTTGGGAACCTTTTAACTTATCCAAGAAAAATAGTTGAATTGCATCAATTTAGAAAGTAGTTAGAATTGTCTTTTGTCATATTGGAGAATGTTAACATTCTGAAGGACTTACAGTATCTTTGAAAGAATGTACTAGTTGCATATGCTAAATCTGTTTTGTTGCAAATTATTTAACTCATTCCTATAAAACTGAATATCACTTAAAAGAATGATTGCTTTTTTGTCACACGGTTTCAGATACTGCTCCTATTCCCACACATGTCTGTTTTCAACAACTCTGAGGTCAAGTATTTTCTTCTAATTGGGATACCAGGACTGGAATATGCCCACGCATGGATCTCCATCCCCATCTTCCTCATGTACCTTATTGCCATCATGGGTAACTGCATTATCATTTTTGTCATCAAGACAGAACCCTCCCTTCATGAGCCCATGTATTATTTCCTTACCATGTTAGCTGTCTCTGATTTGGGCTTATCCTTCTCTTCCCTTCCTACCATGCTTAAAATCTTCTTTTTAAATGCCATGGGAATCTCACCCAATGCCTGTTTTGCTCAAGAGTTCTTTATCCATGGGTTCACTGTCATGGAATCCTCTGTGCTTCTGATTATGTCTTTGGACCACTTTCTTGCCATCCACAACCCTTTAAGATACAGTTCTATCCTCACTGGCAGCAAAGTTGCTAAAATAGGGCTAATTTTAGCCTTCAGGAGCACAGTTTTGGTGCTTCCATTCCCTTTCACACTAAGGAAACTGAAATATTGTCAAAAGAATCTCCTCTCTCACTCATACTGCCTTCATCAGGATGTTATGAAACTGGCTTGCTCTGATAACAAGATCAATTTCATCTATGGCTTCTTTGTGGCTCTCTGTACCATGCTGGACTTTGCCTTGATTCTTATGTCTTATGTGCTGATCTTGAAGACAGTTCTCAGTATTGCATCTCTGGCAGAAAGGTTTAAGGCCCTCAGTACCTGTGTCTCCCACATCTGTGCTGTGCTCATCTTCTATGTGCCCATCATCACCCTGGCTGCCATACATCGCTTTGCCAAACACAAAAGTCCCCTACTTGTAATCCTTATTGCAGATATGTTCTTGTTGGTGCCACCCTTGATGAACCCCATTGTGTACTGTATAAAGACTCAACAAATCCGGGAGAAGGTCTTGGGAAAGTTGGTTAACTTATGTGTGAGATAAGGACTTGGGAATGTAAATAATACAATATCTACAAATAGGTACTTACTGGCACCTGCTGTGCTCGCATCATTCATGGGCTATTATCTAGTGAAGCTTTGGATTGAGGCACTGAAATTCTATGATGTATAGAATTTATAATTGGGTTGAGAACATTTCCAGTTACTGTACAAGAAACAGCTGAGAGATATGGTAAGATTTAGTGAGGCAAAACTCACATTTTAAAAGGAGCTTAAATAAAAACATTTATGTGATTGAACAGTTAAATTAGGTTTTGAAGAATTGACAAAATGTGAGTAGACTTATTATCTTTCAATTAATATTTATAAAATATTTCTGCAATGCACAATATTTATACCATAAAAAAATCAAATTAGAAGTATAGGTAGTAGTTATTTGGCAAATATTGAGCGAGAGTTTTGGATGAAATGATTGAACTAGGTTAGGAGTATATAAAAGAAGTTGAACCCTAGATATATTTGAAAGTCTTTTGGGCAAAAGGGCAACATGTCTGATCCATATTCAAGATACATTAAATCTAGGAGAGATAAGGAGACAGGTCAAAACTCTCTTGTGAAGTGCTAACTCTTGGATGAGGAGAGAAGGAATAGAAGCATGCAGTTTTTGTTGTTGTTGTTTGTTTTTTTGTTCTCATTTTGATTGTTATTAAATAAATATGTAATTTATATTAAGTTCCCACATTCCAGAAAGTACCTGAGAAATAGCTTTAAACCCTGTGTTGTCACTGTTTAATATTTTGTGTCATAGTGCTATTGACTTTCAAATAAAATGCAGCTCTTAAAATTAGATTTCTACTGGTCACAGAAATTGGTACCAAGATATTTTTCATCAAATTTATTTATTGCCATTTTCATGATATAAGAACTATTTTAAAGAAAGAGGAGAAAGGGAGAATTTACATGTAAAAGTGCAGTTGAAAGGAAAATTAGGTGTTAAGGTTCTCATGAATTCTATGTAGAGTTTGAGATCCCAATTTTGCTTTGAACACTTCCAAAGTTTCAATGATATCCAAGTTTTATAGGATGGATCTAATTTTTTTTGAGGATTTCTCTCAGGTGACTGAATATTAAATATAGTATCCTAGAGAAAGCTTGAAACAGGAGACTATCAGGCTGTTTATCAGTCACTAATCAAAGATAGAATGTGTCCTTTTGGGAAGATGACAACACTTGTATGTAGATGTGGACAGAGTAAACATGTAACTTAAACAAGGATCAATCGTCCAACTCTAAGGATCCTTCCTCTACTGAAGTGCATCTCTAGTGTCCTTCACCCAAGATACCCATTGCTATGTTTGTGGAGAGCTTTTGGGGCCTCTTTTAGAAATTTGACAGGAATTTGTCATTGGGCTAGGACAGTAGGCTCAGATAAGAATATTTACATTTGGAATAATATAAAGCCTAGGAATGTGTGGCATTCCTTTTATCTTTGTAATCCTGATAAACCCCTAGGAACAATGACCACTGTACTTTGTTTATTGTCTTGTTTGATTACTTTGTCTTCTGTCTTCGATCTAAGAACTGACCCTATTTTTGCATGTACCTAGAAAGGTATAAAAGCAGACTGGGAAAAAATAAAGATGCTTCAGTCTCAGAACTGGCTGGAGTTGTGTTATGTTGTGTAATTGTCTTTTCCTTTTCAATCCTCATTTCCCCCCCCCTTGAAACCCTATTTGGCTGACTGAGCCGGCTTGATCATATGCTTTTAGTTTATAACTAAAATTTTCCCTCATTTATAATCTTAAAACAACTTTCAGTAATTTATATTGTAATGGCAGGTCTCCACACATTCACTTATATCATGTATGGATGTTCTTCTCTACCTTCTCTACTTTATAGTAACATAGTCTGTCTTGCACTTTGAGCAACATAAATACACCATGCTGCTAGTTAACTTATAACTTAGCCTCTGTTTGTGGTAAATCCTGAAGTGATGTATTTTTTCTATAATTTCATAACAAACTAACATACATTAAAGGGCTAAATACAATAGACATATTTTCATCCTATAGTCACTTATCTTAAAATACATAAGTTTTGCAGGGCTAAAATCAAAGAATAGACAAGCCCACATTTCTTTCTGAGGTCAGTGAAAAGAATCTTTTTCCTTACCTTTCCCAGCTTCTAGAAATCACCTTCATTTCAGGACTTAGAGACAGCCCTTCCTTTGTACTCAAAACAAACCACATTGCACCTCAGCATGACTTCAACACAGTCTATAGGTCAAGTTTCCAATACTGATCACTGTCAGAAAACCTTCTATGGATTTGTATTGATGAAAATAATATTCAACTCTCAGTATCTGTAGCTGTAATTATAGCTGCAGAATATCTTTTGCAATGTATAACAATATACTCCAGATTATAGAAGCTAGGATGGTGAAATTTTTGGAGAGTGTGTTTTTCTTCTTCTTCTGAACGTATTTCCTTTGCATCTTTTTCATCCTTTTATATCCTTAGCAGGAAACCATAGTCATGATTATGACATTCAAAATTGAAAATAACACTAAATATTGGTTAGTGAATATCATGTTAATAAATTCATATTAACACGTATGACACCTTTCAGAAGGTAAGACAATCAAATGAAACTAAAATAATTTAATAATTATTTATTGAAAAGAGAAGAATTACTGAACAATTTTTTACAGATTGCATTAATTTACTATCTCAATAGAAGAAAGGTGAAATGTCCAATGTTACACATGTATTTGACTTGATGCCATAGTATATGTTCTATATCTTTTGGAAAACCTCAGGGCATGAGTGTGACTGAATGCTAATGAAATTTTAAGCAAATACAAATCCAAGCCATCTTAATATTATTAAAAAAATATCTGGGACTTCAGATACTCCCAGGAATTGTCTCAGAAAGAACTCCAGAATTCCATAATACTCTTGAGAACCTCTGATTTTCTAAGTGAATCTGGAGCTTATGAAAGAAATAACAGAGTTAGAAGCATATAAACAAAAGAGACATTAGAATCATCCCTCAAGACAATCTGCATTCTCGTATCAGGAGATGGAGGTTGACAGTGCAGGTATGGTTAGGACACTGAACTGAGTTGAGACTTTCAAGGTGATTCTGAGTCACAGACAGGAATTAAAACACCCTATCTTCACAGTGCATGTTTTTTGCCTGCAGGTGATATCACAAGTTTAAAGTACACTCCGATTGCTCTCAGACAAATGAGAATGACCTCTTTCAATTATGTAGCTATTTCTGCCCCAGGCACCAATATTACAAAGCAGTTAGTTAGTTGTTAGCTAGAAATAGATTCTGTGTTAAGTTCAAAAACGTTGCAGGGGCTCGGGGTATTCTCTATTCCTTCCATCCTCTTTGCTTTCTTCACTTTCAATTTTTCTTCTAGGAGCCATGGAAATCCTTGTACATGACTTAATCAATCACAATATTCCTCGACAATGATGTGCAAACTCTTAATATCAATTTTCAACTAAATCCCATCATGTCTACTCAGAAGATACAGCCATTTACCTCTGCTTCTATTACTAACCTTCGTTCCTAACCAACAAACTTTATTTCCTGGATTATTACAATAACCCCTTAGCTTATTTTCCCCTGCTTCCTCATGCAGGCAATTCTGTATATATCATATTCCTGGCATCTTCCAATGACTTTTCCATCTCTTTTTGATTGAGATTAAAAATCTATCAATAGCCTACCTACATCATACAGAAACAGCACCATTCTTCTTGCTATGTTCTCTATTCTATGGTACTAGATGCAGTGGTGTTTTTCACACACACCCATTTTAACGTTAGATTTTCTACATAATCTATCCATCTGGAATCCTTCATGTGGCAATAGCCTTCTGCCACACGCCACATAGCCTTGAAATATTTCCTCCTCAGTGAAGATTTTCTTGACTCTTATAAAACTGAACCTTTTGGAGCATATCTTACTCAAATTTCCATATAAGATTCTCCATCTCTTCCATAGTATTTATTTTATTCATTTTCATGTTCATTAGCTGCCTAACTGTGACAGAAGTGCCCAAGGGTGGAGTTTTATCTGCATTGGCCACTGCTCTGAATCCTAAACCCAAGAAAACTGATAGGTGTGAGTGGTCACTCACTGTATACTAAAGGAGTTAGCACACTTGTGCTCCTTCAGGTGCTAATCCCCATGAGTTTCTGGCTGTACTTCTGGGTGTCCTTTTCCTTTCAGTCTACTACATTATCACATGAGTAGAACTGTCCCTTACTTGTCTTTCTGTAGTATTAGGGGTCACCTAGGGTCTCACACTTGCTAAGGAAGGGCTGCCACTGAGTTAGAAGCCAAGTCTGAAGTAGTTCTTAGCAAGAATTATAGCAACATTTATTACATTATGACATTTTCAGGGAATTTTTGCTTTGATTAGAGTGCAACTTTTCTCCCATTTTCCTTGGATCATACCAGCACGATGTACAAGACCCAAGCTGGGTCACTGAAAATGAATGAAATATTTCAGATAGTTACACCCACCTACGACTGTCTCTTTGGAAAGCTGCCTTGGCCCTTTCTCTCAGGGACACTTCTGGCCTGTTTTATATGTTTATCATATATTTTCCATGTTATGTTGACTTTATGCTTCCATGGTTTTTGTTTGCTTAATAAATTAAAGAAACTGAAGTTTACTGTCCGAAAAAAATCTGCTAACAATTTTCTTTGAAATTCTCTTTATTTCTAAGCTGTAAACTTAGGCATCTTGGTGTGTCCTGATCCTTTTTTATCTTATTTTTCTAGTTGGGAAATAAAAATTTATGTATATATTTAGCACATTGATATTATTTTAAAGAGTGTACACACTGTGAAATAGCTTAACATGCATTATCTTGCCTACGTTTTTCAAGAACACTTAAGTTTTTCTTATAAATTATCACATAAATGACATAGAAAGTGTTATAAAAAATGGAAATTGTTAGCTATGTTTTAATAGAAAAGTGAACTCAAACAGGCTTAACACAATAAGATCAAATAAGCTACTGTAATTTACCAAAGTTATACAGAAGTTCAAGCCTTCTAAACATGACTCCAAGTTATTAATATAATTTTTTAATTCATTATAAGGTATCTGAGGACATGACTCATTGTATTCATTGTACTGGAATTACAGGTACACATGGCAAACAGAGTTCAATGGTACATCTACATGCAAGCCTCAAAAATGTCAGTGGCTTCATGTTTCTATGATGTTTTTGTATTTACTGATATAATATAAACCACTTATAATGTTCCATCTCATACTGTTTCTATACATTGATGTTCTCACATGATGATGCTTAAATACATGAATGGACATCATTATAGATATGGCTTTCACATGCTAGAAAAGATAAGCCACTGGTAGTAAATGGCAGGGTATAGGTGACAAGCAGGAGAGACAGGTTAGACACTCTTGTCCTTGAAGGAGATCAATCAGGAGTGAAATATGGTTCCACATAAACTTGTGACAGGGGACTTGGTGGTTAGCCAGTCCTTATTTGGTTTATGCACTATGTACTGCTGCGCAGAAATGTGACATCCCCATGGTTTCCTCTAAGTGCTCTAAAATCCCCTTAACACATCTTATCATGCCCCATGTTTTTCATAAATATTTTCAATCAAAAGCCACAAATCAATATGTACTTCTCATAAAATAACTTTTAATCTACAGCAATGCTTTGGTATAGTCATAATGCACATGAACCCATATTATTCACTCACTTATTTATCACCATTCTGATGTCATCTATGACTGATCTCTTGCTACTTATTATCCTTCATCTTCAACTCTTCTAAGATATACAAGGGAACAACAACAGCAAAAATAGTAATGACAAAATTTACCTCAGACCTGGAGAGATGGCTCAGTGGTAAATGGCACTTGCTACTCAGTCATACAGACTTGAATTAGGATCCCAACACTCAAGTAACAAGGTGAGCATCCAATAAATACCCGAAATCTCAGCTCTGAGGGACCTGATGTCCTTTTTATACATAAGAACTTGTGTACTCACACACACTCTCCACTCTCACACGTAGATAAATAAATGAAATTTAAAAGTAAAAATCATTTGAGTTAATTCCCTAGATACAGTGTTTCTTTTTTCACCTCTGTCCAGCTTTGCACATGCTATCCTAACAGCTTGGGCTATATTAGTCTCTCCATCCTATAATATTCAGTGGCTCAGTTCTCACATGTACTGTATGGTGAGAACTATGTCTCTCTAAAGAAAGCTTTCTTTATCTTCTTTGCCGAAAAGCAACTATCTTCTCTGCTATTCACTTTATTAACATTCTACTTTGAGCAACAGAATTAAAACTGATCCCAACTTAGTATCTTAAAATTTTCTTTTGTTTACAAATATGCATTAGGATTGGGCTCGCAGTAGAATTGATTCCTTTAATGGTTGTCCACTGGAGAGACTAGAAAGACAGAGGCTGGGATAATCTGAATTATTTTCACTCAGTTGTGTTGACAATGATTTAACTAATGCTCTGGTGTAAGCTGGGCATTTTGGATGGAATATCTACATGTGGTCTGCCCATGGGATTAAGTGTTCTTAGTGCAGTGTCTGGGTTCCACAAGTAAACACCAAGTGGATCGTTTATAAATGAAGTTAGAAATGGATGAATAGGGGAAGAGAAGAAGTAGACCTTTTTTATTGTTGTTAAGAGTTTTCATTTCTTAAGCAGAAAGTAGGATCAGCTATGTTTCTGTAGTGATTTTTTTTTTTTGCAGTATGATTTACCACACCATTCTGTATTATACACCTCCATATTCTTCAGTGAAAGGATAATTGTAATCAATTTGTTTAATCTTCTATATTTGTTGAAGAAACAATTACACCCTCTATTCAAGCATGCCCAGAGATAGCACATTTTTGTAACTGATCTAGTTGCAAAAGGCATGAGTTACCCTATCCCGGATCTGTTTGGTCTTGACACTGTAAACAATGGGGTTCATCACAGGAGGGAAGAGGAGATACACAAAACCCATGACCACCTGAACTAGATGGGGTGCCTGTTTCCCAAAGCGGTGGATTACAGACAATCCAATCATGGGAGTATAGAACAGAAGCACAGCAGATATGTGTGAAACACATGTATTGAGAGCTTTGAGTCTTTCAGCCCTTGAGGCGATGGATAATACGGTGTGCAGAATGAGTGCATAGGAGAAGAGGATGAGCAGAGAGTCCACTCCCACTGTAGAAACAATGACGAACATGCCATAAATGCTGTTTTCCTTGATGTCTGCACAGGCCAGTTTCATCACTTCTTGGTGGAGACAATAGGAATGTGAGAGAACTAGGGAGCCGCAATAAGGGAATCGCTTGAGCATGAAAGGCAATGGGAAAATGAGTGCAACACTACGGCCCAGAGAGGCCAGACCTATTCTGCCAATCACTGTGTGGGTGAGAATGGAAGCATAGTGCAAAGGGCGACAGATGGCAACAAAGCGATCAAAGGCCATAGAGAGAAGCACAGAGGATTCCAAGAAGGACAAACAGTGGATGAAAAAGAGCTGGGTAAAGCAAGCATCATGGCTAATGTCTCGTGCTCCCACCCAGAAGATGCCCAGCACTGTAGGGAGGGTGCAAAGAGAGAGACCCAGGTCAGTCAGAGCGAGCATGGACAGGAAGAGGTACATGGGCTCATGGAGTGAGGGCTCTGTCTTAATGATAAAAAGAATTGTGCAGTTACCCAGGATGGAAACCAGGTACATGAGGCACAGTGGGAGGGAGATCCAGATATGCATGTGCTCCAGCCCAGGGATGCCACTCAGTAAGAAGGTAGAAGACATGCTGTCATTTCCTAGGGGTCCTGGAGTCATGGTAAATTGAGTGAATGGGTGAGATAGATTCTGTCCAAAATCCTGAAATGAATTGTAGAAGTATTAGTAATGAATTAAAACTGGCAAAATTGAAATCAAAACCCAAAAAGATTAGAACCAAATAATCCTAGAACTGTATAGTTTCCTGAAGAGATTATTTCAATCTTTTTCTGATTTCTTCTTTTTATTGAAACAAGGTCTCACATATGCCAGGCTGGCTTCAAACTTGTTATATAGCTGATGAAGATGATAGTGAATTCTTCATCATCCTGCCCTACCTATCCAGTGCTGAAATTACAGGTATGAATCACATTGCTCATTTTACCAACCCCTTTATGAGGAAATTACTTTTTCAGTCTCACAGTTTCAATGAGTAACAAGGACACATTAGTAAAGGGATGTCTTGTTTTTTAATTATTAATTATTAAATATCCAGTCATCATCTCCCTCCAGGTCCACCCTCGACAGTTCCTTTCTTATTAACTTGTGTAACTTCTAAGAGATGGAGTAGAGAAGCTCCATTGTTGATGGAGCTGCTTTCTCCTTTCATTCTACTCTGGCTTCCAGAGCACCCTTTTTAATGCATGGATTTTTCCTTCTGAAATATGACATTGATATGTTCCCAGACTAGTTGTCTTGGTTCTTGAGCTGAAGCGTTCCTCCTGCCTTGAGCTCATGATTTAAAGTTAAAAATGGAATGTAACACCTCATTTTCTTAGAGTGTGGGTTCTGAAGAACTGTCATACTTTCTGTCATATAGATGATAATTGAGTGACAAACAGCAGCGGTTAGCATAAATCAGAAGGCCTAATAGACCTTTAAAAAATACTGAGTCTTTAACAAATCTAACAAACTGATGCTGGACATATCAAATTTTGGGGCCCTATGGTGTGTTCTTCAGACCTTTCTGTTCCATAATTAGTTCACATTACTCATCAAATTTAACTCAGAAGAGTCGCTATATAAACTTACTTGTCAGGGATAATAAGCCCTCAATTCCTGAAGCTTTGTTGGTTGAAGACAGTAGAGGTAGGGTGAGTTAGCTTTTTTTTCTTTTTTTTAAAATGGAAGGTGTCCCTTATTAGGTGGCTTATGCTCCAGCAGATGCCTGTACAATCATGTACACAAAGACAGCATTGATTAGACTCAATTGACTATGATGAAAAGAAATTGAGATGTTGGGAGGGGGATGTGACCAGGGAAGTCTAGGGTTCGAGGAGGAGGAAGGATTGAATCAAAGCCTCAAGCTGCTCTTTCCACATTTGCAAATCAAGGCAATAACACTAACTTACACAAACAAAGCTTTCTAAGATTCTAATGGAATTATTTCAAGACTATTTTTGAGAGATATAGATGCTTATCAGAGATTATATTTATTTCTTCTTCATTCTCCTTCATTTTAACTTCAAAAATATATTGTTTGGTTTCTGTATTTTTATTTGTAGGTTTTCTTCATTTACAATTTCTAAGCTATTTATTTTTAAAAGCATGTACATGTACATAATGTGTTATGATCATATCAACTACATCATATCATATCCTACATCATATATATACTCATCAGTGGAGCTCAAACTTAAATATTCAGAACCAAAATGTTCATAATCAAAACTGAAAAATAAATCAATGATCATATCAAGGTAGCTGTTTAGCAGCCTGAATGGATTGATGTTAAATAAAAAACAGTATACAGAGATATTAAAAGTTTTCCATTCTTACCTCTTATTTGTTAGAAGCTAAAGTTACATACTCTTTGGAATTTGAAATAGTTCTTGTTGGAAATGGAGTGGGGGTGGATCTGGGGGAGAGAGGAGGTGGGAGGAGTATGAGGAAGGGAGGGAGGAGAAACTGTGAATGGGATGTATTGAATGAGAAAATATCTATTTTCAATAAAAAGTGCTCTTGTCATTGTAAGTGGACAGCACTTAACAGAAATAAGCAAGCATGATAAGGATAGGTTGGAGTAAGGGGAATAGAAACAAAATAAAACCCAGAACAGTGAAGCTGAGATGAACACCTTTTAGCCTACCCAGGTTTGCTGGGTATTGAGATCTTAGTAAGGTAACTCTTAAGAGCTCATGGAGCAACTGACAGAATATACATGTAGCATCTGAGGGAGATTTTATTGCTTCATTGTACCAAAACTGTTGTTATAGTTCAGGTTGGGACGTAACCCATGATCTTGTCTATAGGTTTTCTGCTTAGAGATCTCTTTCTGAAATAAACATTGCAACTTTAATAGTGTCTATTATTGCAACTCTGTGGTCGCTCAGGGAATAATCATTTCCTGTCACAGAAAAAAATTTTCTTCCAGGAGGTCAATTAGCTTCTTAGTCACCTTACTTTTGTTTCTTAGAAAATTACTCTGGTAACTTAACCTTGTTTGTAGACAAAGTGGTAGATGCTGAACTTATGATAGCTGTGACTATCTCAACACCTCAGTTTTACTGTTTCAACTTGTCTCTGTTTCTCATCACTATACACACTGTTTCTATATAGAAGACAACTTTCTGAGTTAATTAGTAGGTAGATATGAAGAAGTTCTTATATGCTTTCTGAACTATTTCTGCTATCACACCTGAGATTTCACAAAGATAGGAAGACCTGGCTACAACAGCTGTCATCTTCAGCAGGCATCCTTTTCAGCTTTTGGGGTCAAAATCCCTTTTTCTGCCTCTCCAAAGTCCAGGGTGAGTCTTCCATGGTCTCTTCTTAGTGCTACAACTGCACAATAAACACGTGTCTACTGGAGTGACTCATCACATGCCAAGAGTCAGTCCTGAGTTTGCAGACTTCACACCAAGGCAGAAGGAAGCTGATGCCAGAGGCCATGAACATAGAAAGGGAGACTGGAGGATAGATACAGAAATCCCTGACTTTATGTGACCGAGGTGCCACTGAGATACTTTCAATTGCTTTTAACCAACTCCCCACTGAGACTGGGCTCTTGGGCCTCATTAATTCAGTTTAGAAAGTTTTGTACATCCTTCACATCTCCAGCAAAGCAAAGTAGGTGCCGTTGATAATACTTTATGTATACTAGAGCATACCACAAGTTGAATATATTAAATATTGTAATGTGTATGCTAAAGATAGATAAGCATATAGGATCTTTATAAAGGACAGTGATGTTTTAAAGGAGAAATGTAGGAGCCAGACTTAACTGGAGAGAGATACAGGGTAACACAGAAGGGAATGAGGCAGGGAAGTTAAATAATGAGGGATATTTGAAAAGGGGAGACTATTTATAAGCTTACTTAAAATTATATTATACATGTCAATGGAGTTACTCCACACATGGTAATAATGTTCCATCTAAGAGCCATAAACTGACAAATATCCAATGCAAGAAAAGGGAAATCTCCATTCAGTTGTTGGTCAGAGGGGTCCAAGGCACCCCAAACAATATAGAGTATTGTCATTTCCCTTGGTTGCCTCCTAGAATGTGACAGTAAGTCCCTATCACTGAAGACACCGTGAACAGTGGACACATTACTTGGAGGAATTGACCTTTTACTGAGCTGGAAGACTTCCTTGAGGACTAGCTCTCATGTATGAGTAGATGTTATACAAGATGTCAATAGAAAAAAATAATCAATAGTCATGTACAGTGGTAAAGCCTCTCTGAAGCACGACAAAGACCATCACCCAGACAGATACTCTCAGTGGTGTAATAGTGGCTCTTATATGTTGGGACTAACCAACAATTATCTAAATGGACTAAAGGACTGATCAATACCCATGCCTGATACTGTAAACTTAAGTAACTACAATGGCTGGAGAGGTCATAGGCCCTAGAGGAGAGCCTACTACTGCTCTTTTCCTAAATAAATATAGTTTCTAACTGTATTGTAAATATCTGTCTTATACCTACATATAAGTGTGTCTCCCACCTCACATCAAAGGAGTGTTTTTTGAAGCAGTTGGAGGCACTACAGAATTCTATAACTAGTCAAAATGTAGAGAATAAATGACTATAAAGTGTACAGCTCCAGCTGGTAACACAACCCTTGAACTCAGACTCAGAGGACATTGTGGAAGATAAGGAAAAAGTGTCAGAGGCAAAGATGCTTTCTGCTAGATTGTATTTTCTAGACCTGACAGATAATGAACCCATGAAATAGAAATGATCTGGTTGCCTAAGAAAGAGCTGACTACTGAGCACATCAGTTTACATGTTAATGTGGATGGGGAAGTCCACAAGATAAGGAAGACGGAATACTACAGGAGAAAATGAATTGCTTCTAGGGAGAGAGAAAGTTTTCTTCCTGTATAATAAACCTGATAAATTGTCTGACAGCAACTGCTCACCTCTAAATGCATGTACATATGAACAACACTGAATTGACCTAGTAGTGTGTGTATGTGTTAATGTGCATGTGGCATGTGTCTGTAAAATTATATATATATATATATATATATATATATATATATATATATATATCACAATAAGATCAACAATATAGTCAGGAAAAAAGGTCATGGATTTCTGAAATTGTTGAGTTACATAGGAAGAATAACAGGTAAGAAAGGAAGGAATAGAAATGTGGTAAATACAGTACTCAGGGATGAAATACTCAAAATATATAAATAAATAAAATCACTTTTCTTTTTTTAGTGAAGTAGCTCAGAGAGACCAGTAACACCCAACATCACTCATATACAGAATCTAAAGGGTTGGTCTTGACAATGATGGGAGCAGAGTAATCACCAGAGGCCAATGAGTGTTAGGTTGAATTCAATGGGGGAAAGGCTAGTTAGTGAGATCAGTGCTATGGTGGGATAGTAAAAATGAGTTCTGATGGGATATTGAAGAATACAGAGATTATCTGAAAACTGATAAGGAGTTGAGGGTGGTATCTCAGTGGTAAAATTCATGCTTAACCTCTATGAGGGTTTGGATCAAATTTTGGGTATCAAATCTAAACAAAAACAAAAAACAAAACCAGCATTTTTATATGTTGATGAAGGGAATCTAAAGAGGTAGTCATTTATTAATTTGGCACTGGAAAAGATGATGAAGAGGGTATTATAGACAGAAGGGTAGATACCATTTCAATGTTTAGTAATTACTCAACTAATTGTATCTAATTCATTGGAGGGAATATGAAGAAATTTCTCAGAGTCCCTAATGCCACTGTAGTTTATTCCCATCTGTTGATTTGGCTGATATCTTTAGATGTGAATGGTTCCTTTGTGGCCACAATCCAGTAGACATTTGGCTGAGCACACCGTCTGCATGTTGGTGTTATGGAGCAGTGTTTATTCAAATCACAGTCCCCCAGGTGATCTAGAATAGAATGGCCTGTTATGTTTGTGCATGTACTGAAGTCTTGGCTTTACCTTCACCATCCATAGCAAATCAAAAAACTTGACATTGTAGATCACTACAAAGACTTGCATATTTTGTTTATCTTTGTGATTTGCTCCAAACTGATTTGAAAGTTTCACTACAAAATAATAATAAAATTCTCTTTCTAGTAAAATTAGAACCTCCACGTTTAGTCTGAAGTTATTTTAAAACCCAATTACCAGCTATAGTAATTCAAAGATGATGTAACTAAATACTATAGATAGGGGAGCTTTACAACAGTTTATCTTCCCTACAGTTCTGAAAGGAAGAAAAACCCAAAAAACAAGGTGATATAATTTTGATCTTCCAAACCTTTTGAGTTTGTGTGGGTCATCATTCCACAATGGTCCTCACCATATTTTATCCTGAGCAGATTCAGCTTTGCCTTCTCTTGAAGTGCTCAAATTGCCTCTTCTTATATGTATATTAGTTATCAGATGTTGGTCCTACTTTATTGACTTTATTTTATCCATTATCTGCTTCATGGCCTAATGTCTAAATATAGTTGCACCCTCAATTCTGGTAAGTTAGAAATGATTCAATCTACAACACTTATTTCTCTTCAATCCTGCCCCCATTTATTTATATATTTAACATATTTTGCAGGAAAATGTTTTGTATACAATAAAATGATGCATTTTATTCTTTACCCCTCTTTTAGTATGTACTTATCTATACACCTAAGCACTTGAAAAATAAAGCTAGTTTTAGAAATATTTTGGTTAGGTTTGAATGCCATACAAAATAGAGGGAGGGAAGGAGAAAAGAGATGGAGATGAAGAGACAGAGAATAAAAGAAATGCTATTAATGTTTGACTTACCTTTAACAATTTTAACCAGAATGAATGCAGAAAATGATTTATATTACAGAAAAGCTTATTCTGTCAGCTTTAAGTCTCCATGAATCTTTTGTAAGAATGAAATTGAATACAATATGGAGAAACTAGATAGAATTAACTATCCTTGAAGTACCCAGCTATAAGAAGAGCATCTTTTGAAGTAAGGCAAATTTGAATGTGGTCCTAGGCTCTATTTATTAGATATATGTAATATTGATTACAATAATTAATATTATTATTTAATCTCTAAAAGGCTTATGTGATAATTTTAGAGGAAAAATCCCTTTCATGGTTGTAAAGGTTACCAAATAAAAATAATTTGAGAAAATTACAATTTATAAAAGATTGCTATTTGACTTTTATTAGAGGACTCTTTTAAAATTACAAGCATAGATTTTATTTAGTATTCAGGTTAATAACTTTCACTAAAAGACTGAAAATATTTGGAGTCACTCAACACAAGTCATGGTGAAAATAAAAATAAATTAATTAATTTGAAGAGTAAGAGTCTCCACGTGCCATGCCAAGAAGTGCTTGCTGACAGGAGCCTGGAATGGCTGTTCCCTGAGAGGTTCTACCAGCACCTGACCAATACAGATGCGGATACTCACAGCCAACCATAGGACTGAGCCAGGGGACCCTAATGGAAGAGCTAGGGGAAGGACTGGAGGAGCTGAAGGGGATTAAAACCCCATAAGAAGAACAATGTCAATTAACCAGACCACCCAGAGCTCCTAGAGACTAAACACCCAACCAAAGAGTATACATGGAGGGATCCATGGCTCCAGCTGCATATGTAGCAGTGAATGGCCTCATCTGACATCAAGGGAGGGGAGGCCCTTGGTCCTGTGGAGGTTTGATGCATCAGTGTAGAGGGATGCCAGAGTGCTGAGGTGGGAGTGAATGGGTGGAGGAGCTCTCTCATAGAGGCAAAGGGGGAAGGGAAAGGGAGGATAGTATGGGCGTTGGAGGGGTAACCAGGAAGGGGGACATCATTTAGAGTGCAAGTGAATAAAATTAATAATAATAATAATAATGATGATGATGATAATAATAATAATAATAATAATAATGATAGATCAGTGTAGAAAGATTAGATATAAAGAGTGATGCCTGAGGGCATGTATAGCAGCACATAGATCTAAGTTCTACCTCCAGTATTATTAAAAAGAAACAGAGAAGTCAAGGTAAAGGTAGGAAACATGTAAACGAAGTCGGCTAATATGTACTGTCATGGAGAACATCATGTAAAAACACAGGAGGGGAGAATGAGGATGGCATTCTTACCAAACATGCAGCCCAATTTACAGTGCTTTTACTGAAGCTGATAGTTGTTTCAGAGCTGGCTAAGTTCATGAGAAATTGGTGTAGGCAGAGAGATAGGTGTTTCCTTGCAAGAAAGGAATTACTTAAAATCAGGGAGGAACAGCACAAGCTCCTAACTCAAAGCATTCCAATCTCTGGAATTGTGGCAACAATGAGAATGGAGTGTTTCTCAAGTAATGTGAAGTGATCACTTGATGGTCTTAGGTCTTAGGTCATTATGAGAACCAAAGAACCAGTCAACATAAATAAGGAAAAGATGATTCATTGGGCATTTGCAGTATTATCTGTTGATTTACCAGAAGGCAGTTTGAACACATGAAGGGTGAAATCCATTAGGATGTGTGTTCATAGGAATCTATAAGTGCCTGTTGTTGGGAGCCGCCTGAGCACCCACATCCGCCATTACAAGATGGCGCCTACATTCGGCCGAGGACAAGTTGTAAACAGGCTAGTGCGCATGCACCTGGTAATTTTCCACTTCAGAATCTCAGCCTCTCTCCTGGCAGCATCTGGCCTGGTGTGCAGGAGCCAATGGGGAAGCTCCATGTCCCAGGCAAGCGCTGTGACCCATATAAAGGGCGAGTGTTCTATTGTTCGGAGTCTCCACTCGTGGCAAGCTTATGCTCTCCCTCTCAAGATGCATTAAAGCTTTTACTGCAGAAGGATCCTATGTGTGCCGCGTCGTTCTTGCTGGCGAGACCGTAGCGCGGGGCATCTGGTGCCGAAACCCGGGAAACTTTGTCATCATCAAGCACCTTTGGAGACCCCCTGGAAACAGGGAAGATTCAGAACTGCAGGGAGGTAGGTTCGGATAGGCATGTTGACCCTGGATCTTGATTTGGGGTTGCCCCCTTTTTGGTCTAACGCTGTTAAAGTTTTGCTAATTGTGTTAAGTGCCCTCATTTTGGTTTTACTGTCTTTGTATTGCGGCGAACAAGGTAGGGCCTGTGTAGATGCTGTAAGGGAGGGGCAAATCACCCCTGATAGGGTCCAGGACACCATGTCAGAAACCGGACGGAGTGAGAGGAGGGGTACCCAAAATCTTAGCAAGGGAAATGGACCTCCTGGTAAGTCGAAAGACGAGGGAGAGATTAAAGACAAAGTAGAGTACAGCCAAATTAAAGACCTGGCTGAAGCGGTCCGAAAGTATGGGGTAAATGCTAATTTTACTATAGTAATGTTAGAGAGATTTGCCGGGGCGTCCATGACTCCTGCCGATTGGCAGATGCTGGCCAAGGCTGTGCTCCCTACAATGGGCCAATATATGGAGTGGAAGGCTTTATGGCATGAAGCTGCACAAGCTCAAGCCAGAGCCAATGCTACGGCACCGACCCCTGCACAGAGAGATTGGACCTTTGATATGTTAACTGGCCAAGGTCTTTTTGCGGTAGATCAGACCGCATTCAGGCAAAAAAGAGACTTTGGTATCTCTGCCATTATCATAGGTGTGGTGGCAGCGGCTGCAGTTACAGGGGCCGTCACCGTCACTGCGTCGGCCCTTGCGCTCTCTGGAACGATGCAGACCGCCAATACCATTAATGAGTTGTCTGCAGCTGCCACCTTAGCTCTAGACAGACAGGTATCCGCCAATACTCAAGTCCAGAGGGACCTAATGCTGGTTAACCAGCGCATTGATCTTATTCAAGAACAACTGGATGTCCTTTGACAGCTAGCGCAATTGGGCTGTGAACAAAAGTTGCCAGGACTCTGTGTTACTTCCATACAATATGATAGATTTACAAAAGCAGCTAACCTGTCTAAAAGTCTTTTACAGTATATGTTACAGAATTGGACCCTTAAATTTGATGACACCCTGCGGGAACTGCCGACAGCAATTATTCAGATCAACTCCACCCGTCTTGACCTGTCCTTGACCCGAGGGCCTCTCTTCACGGATTCCCTTGGCAATTTCTTATTTCAAGGAATGGGTAGGGGTGGGATTGTTTGGAGCAGTGCTTTGCTGTGGGTTGGTGTTCCTCCTATGGCTCATCTGCAAACTCAGGGCCCAGACTAAAAGAGACAAGGTGGTCATTGCGCAGGCGTTTGTTGCCTTAGAACAAAGAGCCCCGGCCGGTGTTTGGCTGTCCATGCTTAAACAATAGCGGTAGGTCGCCAGCCAGACAGTTCTTGCACACCCGCGAGTCTAGTCTCATTGCACTGGGTAGAATGTTTGGTCTGAGCAGCTCTTGAGGGATGTCGAGCAAAGCATCGCACAAGGCGGTCATCATTGTGGGCCACCTTGGGAGATATGTCATCTGCACGAGGGTTGAGTGCCCTAGTTTCCCTCCCTCTAAAAAACGGCACTGGGCGGGTCAGGGAAACCTCGGGCGCGCATGAGCTTAGGGGTCTTCTCCTGTACAAGGCCCAACCTTTTGGTCAGGGGATTTGACCTCTGTCTCCGCCCTCTTAAGAGTGTCCTACTTTTCTTACAGAAATAAAAAGGGGGAGATGTTGGGAGCCGCCTGAGCACCCACATCCGCCATTACAAGATGGCGCCTACATTCGGCCGAGGACAAGTTGTAAACAGGCTAGTGCGCATGCACCTGGTAATTTTCCACTTCAGAATCTCAGCCTCTCTCCTGGCGGCATCTGGCCTGGTGTGCAGGAGCCAATGGGGAAGCTCCATGTCCCAGGCAAGCGCTGTGACCCATATAAAGGGCGGGTATTCTATTGTTCGGAGTCTCCACTCGTGGCAAGCTTATGCTCTCCCTCTCAAGATGCATTAAAGCTTTTACTGCAGAAGGATCCTATGTGTGCCGCGTCGTTCTTGCTGGCGAGACCGTAGCGCGGGACAGCCTGTATTTACAACCCAAGCATGATTACTTTCTTAATTTTCTCTCTTGTTGCATTCTGCATGTGGAGAGCATATATCTAATATGGATCATGTTTTAAATGTAGTAAACTTTCTTATATTGTTGCTAGTTCTATCTTCTTTTTCCTCACAGTGAAATATTACTATTTTTAAAATTTAGAATTAGACCAATACAACCAGACAGAAAGAAATAGTAAATGAAACCTTTTTGGTTCTCATGACACTAAGTGAAATCCTAGAGGATGATACTTCATCCTGTGTCAGAATATAAAATGTCACAGTTGCTGCTTATGTATCTAGACAAATGTGATAATAGACAGACTAGACAACATGGACATAAGTAACAAATGTAAACAAGCAGGTCACAGCAAAATACATACATATATAGAAACAATAAGAACAACAGAAGAGTGTGTGTGTGTGAGAGAGAGAGAGAGAGGATAGAAATATCTTGCAAAGAACAAAAATATATTTGTCTTTCAACTTCTCATCTGTGTTGTATCTACACTAGCTGAAGGAAGGGGTCAAGTCCCTTGAGTAGCTACTCAGTTTGTAAGTGATAAGCCCCTGTTTCCAGGACCTCTTTTGAAGACTATTCATGAACAGATCTTATACAGGTTTAATGTGATATCTTTCTTCAAAACTCCAGGCATCTTTCCTCTTGCTTAATTTGGTGTGTGTGTGTGTGTGTGTGTGTGTACCTGTACCTGTGTATGTGTATGCATGTATAAGAGGTATCTTCATAAAAAGTCATTACTGTGGGTGTGGAAACAAATATCTGCAAATGAAAAATTGCCACTATAGTAAGGTAATAAAATGCATCAAATGTAAGTTTAAAAAGAACCATCAATTAAATTTCATTGATAAGAGAGGATCAAAAGAGGAAACATATGCTAATTTGGACTTTCTCAAATTACAAACATTGGTATGCATCAAGAATTATTGTTAGGCACTGTGCTAGAGATTTCCATGAATTGTCTCATTTGGTCTTTGCAACATTCCCATAGGGTAGGAAGATATTATATATATTTACATGTTCTTTCAATTGTGAAAACTAAAGAGACAGAGAGGTAGGTAACTCCCTTAAGGTCACAGAGACTATCAGTTGCATACCTACTATTTTTTATTCCTCTTAATAAGTAGGAGATCATAATATTTTCTACAACATAGCTGAAACAATTAAAAAAGATGGCATATATGACCAAACTTTTCCTTCCTGTTAACCTAATTCTACTGAAAATACCTCATTTATTTTACAAACTCAAATTTCTTGATAATACGCTGGCGTATTTGCTTGGTCTTGATGCTGTAGACAATGGGGTTCATGAGGGGTGGTACCAACAGATACACATAAGACATCAGAAGATGTACAATGCGAGGAAGGTGCTCACCAAAGCGATGCACAAGAGATAAGCCAATCATGGGGATGTAGAATAGCAGTACTGCACAGATATGAGAGATGCAGGTATTGAGAGCACGGAGGCGTTCTTGACGGGAGGCTTTGCCTAGTACAGCATGGAGGATGAGGGTGTATGAGAGGAATATGAGCAGGGAGTCTACACCCACAGTGCAGGCCACAACAAAGAGGCCATAAATGTGATTGACAATGATGCTGGAGCAGGCTAGTTTCATGATTTCCAGATGCAGACAGTAGGCATGGGCTAACACATGGGAGCGGCAATATTGGAAGCGTTTAAGGAGGAATGGTAATGGAAGAATGAGGAGTGCACTTCTGAGCACTGAGCTTAGCCCCATCTTTACTATTCTTCTGGGTGTCAGGATGGTAGAATAACGCAGTGGGTTGCAAATTGCTACATAGCGGTCGAAGGACATAGACAGTAGAACTGATGACTCCACTAAAGACAAGGTGTGGATGAAGAATAGCTGAGTAAAGCAGGCAGGAATACCAATCTCTCTGGCATCAAACCAGAAGATTCCCAGCACAGTGGGCAGTGTGGAGAGGCAGAGTCCCAAGTCTGTGAGGGCCAGCATAGCTAAGAAATAGTACATAGGTTCATGGAGAGTGGCATCAGTCCGGATGACATGGAGAATGGTAAGGTTTCCTAAAACCACTATTAAGTAGATGGAGCAGAAGGGAATGGAGATCCATCCATGGAACTCTTCCAGACCTTGAAAGCCTGTCAGGAAGAAAGTGGCTTTTTGGAGGCTGCTGTTGTAAAGGATGACCATGGCTTTACAATCTTATATTCACCAACCTAAGGCAGAAAATGTGTTCCATGTAAGTGCATGATAGAACTGGATCCTCTATCATCTAAATGTTCAGGACTAGGGAGTCAGGAAGAGTTTGCAGATGGGGGACTTAGTCATTACCCTTTTTAGAGTGGCAAGGTGGATGATCATAACAGATTGCTATACTTTTTGATTTTCTATAAAATTTAGCCTTATGGCACCATGTCCTCTAGAGTAGGTCTCTCTCAGACTCAATGAAGTGATCTTATATATCACTTTCTGTTTCTCTTTTAGAATGTTTCCTATTTAATAACTGAAGCATTCACAATCATCTCATATGCACAAAGAACTAAAACTATAAGACACTGAAGAAATATCTACTAGGGTTAGCTGTATACAACATACCTGCAAATATATTAACTTGTCTGAATGTTTTGTTTTATTCCAAGTTTTCTAGACTACAGAGGATATCTAAAATACTATTTTATAGATGTTGGCATCCCTGAACTTGAAGCTTATAAGAGGAGTGAGATATTTCCTGAACCAACATAGCAACTTTTGGGGAATATCGTATTAGTTTCCTGGGGAGAGAGTGAGGAACTGCTTATTAACCTCAGATAGGGCACCAAGGTCCAAAGACATGATTTCAACCAAGTTTAGCTTGGTGGACCAATCAGTTTACTGGGTTAACACGCAGATGTGTTGGTGAAGAGTTATTTTCAGAAGTGTAAGCGGTTCTCAAATAGCTATACATTGAAAATTCCCACCACAGCATGAGTAACGGCCCCTAAACTCCTTAGCTCTTCAACTGATATTCAATTTACTCTAGTACCTCCTGTGACTACATGCAATTGGACAGAATTACATGCACCTTAGGTCACGAGAGTTCAGCCTTAATCTTAAATGATGTCTCAATGGCCTTTTCTCCACTCTTTCCATAAGGAAAATTTAATAAGCCAGATCTTTTAAGGATACCTTGCAGGTAACTACAGTATGCTGTAATATCAAGAAGGTCATTCTTTTCATGCTCAGTGACAGATTTCCATAACAATGGGTTAGGAGGCCTATGGTAATATCTAAAGCTGAAGCTTAGAATTGAGTGAGTCTTTAGAGCTGTGGTTCTCAGCCTGTGGGTCATGACCCAATTGGCAAATACTTATCTCCAAAGTATTTTCATTATGATTCATAACAGTAGCAAAATTACAGTTAGAAGAATCAAAAAACATTTTTATGCTTAGGGGTAACCACAGCATGAGGAACTGTATTAGAGAATCAAAGCATTAGGAAGGTTGTGAACCACTGCCTTAGAAGTGGAGGGCTCAGAAAATTATTGTAGGAGAGAGAGAGTTAGTTCTGAGAGGTACCAGGAGAAATTAACTCCAGAATCAGAATGGATAAACCAGGCCTTGATGTAGAAATGGTGGAGAAAGGCTGAGGATCAATTTGGATGCAAAAAGAGCAAAGGAAAGACATCTGACATGACCAAAGGGAGCTTCTAATCCATTGTCTAGGATGAAGAAACTCAGCTAAGAATGAGCTATGCCTCCTGAGTTAGATTGATATGATGGTATAGTTGCCTATAGTATCTGAACAGGGCTTTCTTCAGAATCAATTACATTGCAAAACAGTTGTTTTCCATGCAGACACATGTAGATTGACTAGTTATCATCCATCACAGGAATACAAAGTTTAATGTAATGTTTGCTATATGTTATTTTATTAGATGCATGCCATCCAACTATGACACTAATTCTGTCACAGATGTTCTATTCTTAGGATTCAAATGCATATAGAGGAACAGTGAGAAAGAGATAAAAAGATCTGGGTTAAGTTTATCAAGCAGGAAAGAGTTGATCATGAAATCCAAACCATGGTTACATTCAGAGTCAATGTTGTCTTTTCATATTGATACTGGTGATGCACAGAAAAGTAGTTGTTAAAAGAATCAGGCAATTCAAAACTAAATTTAGTGCCCAGTAAATTCTTTACCTTGGATACATCTGTATATGGCAATGTGCAATTTACATCATACAAATAACAGCAAATGAGAAAATAGTAGTGAGGAAATACATTTGTGAGGTGTGTGTGTGTGTGTGTTTGAGTAAGAGTGTTTGTGCTTCAGGGCACCTGTCATCTCTTTGAAAAAATTGCTAGGAGATAGAGTGTGGGAAGCAGAGTGTGGGGCTTAGATCATAGCTCTAGTAATGTTGAAATGAAGATAAGCATAAAGTTAGATTAATAATGGACAGAGAGAGTCACAAGGAAATTGGTGCAATCAAAATAAGATCTAGCTACCACTGTTAATTGCATAAAAGATAAAGAAGGATCATGTAAAAATACTGTAGTGTGAGGTCCTACTGATTTAGAGAAGGTTTTCATAAACTGAAGATAATTACATAATTTATTCTTGTTGGACAGTGGAGAATAAGTGAGAAGTGAATATTCTATATGATTTTCCTTAAAAGAAAATCAGAAAAAAGAAAATCTTTGTGTGGCTTTCAGCCAACATATCCCCAGTGAAGCTTGTTTTCATCCAACCTACTTAGATTCATTTAAGAGTTTGAGAAAAACGAGACCTTACCGGGTCATCTCTATCCTCCCTCTATCTTCAGACACAGAAGGATCATCCTGCCTAATGAATGAAAAGTTTCACCCATGGCTTTCTATGGCATCTTGGTTTCCAATCATTTACCTTGAATGTTTCACTTTTGCCATGAGTTACAGGTAACTGTGCAAAGGGAGAGCAAGGAACAGAAAAAGAAGAGGACTCTTGGCTCACACCAGAGGACAGGTTTGCTTCACTCCTGGAGCTCTCTCACTGAGACACGGGAAGGAACCTAGTTAGTTACAGACTTGCTGTAGAAATGTGTGAGTAAGTAGATGAAGAAGAAGGGACACAGAAGAAATAAAAAAGAACCATTCTTAGTGCTTGTCACTGGCACTTCAGATCAGGGACAGATGCTTTCTCTAATTGATTCTGACAAAGGGATCTCATCTATACCTGTAACAGGCCTGATTCCCTCTGAAGTGAATTATTTCTATCATTGCATGTAAAAATATTCATTTAAAAATTTAAATGATTTGGAAAGGGGGAAACATTTGAAATGCAATAAAGTATCAAAAAATTATAAAAATTAAAAATAAGTAAAAGAGACTTAAAAATAAGTAAACTTTAAATTAATGTAACATTTTATTAATTATAGCATATTTTTTCATTAGCTTTTGCATCACCATCTATCATTTGTCTCTAGTTATGTCATAGACAGAGTCCTCATTATTTTCCTTTTAATAGTGTTATCTTCTCTCGATTCCCTTCCCTTTCATTTGGTCTAAAGAGTAAGGAGCAGTTAAATAAGTGGCATGCTTTTATCCTACATTGACAGGCAGGTCACAGTGAGAGTAGGTGATATGTACCAGGTTGTCTGTATTGGCTCGCATTAGTTCTTCCTCTCCCTCTCCCTCCCTCTCCTTCTCCCTCTTCTCCTCTTCCTCAGTCCTCTTATTCTGCTCCCCACCCATCTCCTCTCATTTTACTCATTTCCATTCTTTCCTCATTAGTATCAACCATTTTTTTACATGAAAGAACATACAAAATTTCTCCCAAGTAAGACCATAACCCTGTATTAGTGCAGAGCTTAAATGTTCCAAATTGATACAAAATTCACTGTAGTAACTGACTTTCATAATAAAAGTTTAAGTAGCAAAGGTAGAGATTACAATTCCAAGAAAATAGATGAGAGAGTAAGTGTACAAGATAAACATTATTTTTATGAAAGCATAGACAGTGACTCAGGACTAAATTTCCTGTCCCATGTCCACACATCTTCCATTTAAAACCTTCTTCTCTAACATGATGTGTGTGTGTGTGTGGGGGAGGTCAGCATATACTCTAGGAGTCTAGTCTTCTCTGCTCCTAACTGCTCTTTCTGTGACTCTGTTTGTAACATACCTGAAAAATGAAAGCTGTAGAGAAAATGGCTTGGCTGGCATGCTTCAACTCATAACTCGAGTTCCGTGACAGATTGGCTACAAGAATCATAAGCAGTTCCTGTTTGAAATGCCTGGTCCTTTTAAAGTGTCTAAAGCTTCTCCTCCGGGATCTCAGCTGTGGCCGATAAATCCCCAGTTTGCATGCATTAGCAATGCACTCAGGAGGGGCTGAAATAAGTGTCAAAGAAAAGAGGCTGGTGTTGAAGGGATACCTCTGTCTTGTCTCTGGGCAAAGGCTAGGCTCATAAAGTTAGCATGATTTCATGTTTTAATAATGTCTATGAAAGCCAGACCTACTGAAAGCACAAGGGAATATCTATCTTGTTTTTGTAAGTGTACTTCAGTTCCATAAAACATTTTTATTTGGTTCAGTGTCAAGTGGCAGGATAGAGTGATTCTAGGCTGAATCCCACACTGCAGAGGACATATGCCGAAGAGACATATTTGTGCTCCTCCTTTCTGATATGACACAATCAGATTATTGTTGCTTTCATTTGCAAAATTAAGTATTTAATAGAAAAACTGAAGTCTGGACCAAAAGCTGATACATGAGCAGAAACAAAATGCTTATACTTTCTACCTATCAAATGGAGTTACTATAAAAGAACTCTGCACAGCCTGGAATGTGTGTGAATTCTACATCCCACAAAATTATGTTTTTTTTTTTTTTTATATTTAATGTGTTAGTTCCTTAAGACTCCAATTTCTTCAAACCAGCCTCAACAATATCATCACCAATAGCAAGCAGCAACAGTCTTTTTAAAAATGTCAATCGTAACAATAATAGCTAACATTTATAGGGTGATTAAATTGCTAGGCCCAGTATTAGACGTTTTAAAATAAACTATCTAATATGACTTTCACAATAACCCTGGTTATTGTTTATGATTATCTGCATCTTAAGGATAAAGAAACAAAACCAGACCAACTAAACTTATTTAGGGTTGAAATTCTTTAAAGAGGCACAGCTGCCACTGGAGAGCTGGTATGCATGTCTCCATGCATATATGCTCTTGTCTATAGTGATAGCTCACTTTTTGTGTGTGTTAGAATCCCCTCTGGAAAATAATGTAGTTGGACTCAGTTCCAATCAGGGAAACAGACTGTTTTTTTAAAAAAAAAAAAATTGGGGTCATAGAACATAGTATCTATGGAGTGTTTGAGTATTAATGATACAGTATTAATAATAAAGGAACACTGCAATAAAAAGTGGGAATAAATTACAGTTTAGTGGTCACTTGAATCCTAATAATACATTCATTTTCTGAGACTGAGGGGCACAGGTCATTGTCTAGGCACTGATCTATGGAAAGAACAGAACAGTAAGTCTTCTCCCCTGTTCACATAGCATGGGCAGAGCTGGTTGATATTAATGAGGCCCTGAGTATGGGCTGTAGAAAGGGTGGGTACATGTGATGGGAAGATTAATGAAGTTTCATGATGATGAAGACAAGAGCTGCTCTCTATGTGGCTTGTCCCTACTAAGCATGTCACAGAGATTGCAGGTACCTGTCAATTGAAGTGTGTAAAAAGTGAGCACTGGGCTAGGTGAGGGACAGAGCCAGGTGTATCACACAAAGACCAAATGAGTGCTCCCTGGGAAGCTGCATGTGTTGTTTCTCCAGTCTTGCTTTTGAACTCTCAGCACATCCTTTCAGAATACTGGCTAATTTTTGAGGAATCTGTATTTAAATTTGAGTAGCATTCTTATTCTTCTGAATCATAGCTAACAGGAAATTATCAAAAGATAGTTGGAGTTATAGAATTTATCTTAAGGACAGATAACTTTGTATATTTTTATTACTTAAAACAATTTTTAAATTTAAATATACATTTATCATATTCTTCCCTTCTCCCAAATCCTTCCAGATCCTTTACCCCTCCCTACCCACCCGACTTTAGGACTTTTTCAAAAATCAAAAACCCAATAGAACAATAAAACCAAGAAAACAAAATAAAACATCACCCCAAAATAAAAACAAAATAGCAAACTATAACCAAATAAAGCATACACACAAAACTAGAGTCCATTATATGTTGGTCAATTACTCCCATACATTAGGTCTGCCATAGAGTGGTTGACATACCCAGTGTCACTCCATTGGATTTTTCCATCTCTCAGCAGGTATAAATGACAAAATCCATTGTTAACCTTTACTCTAGTGGCTAGATTTTAATTAATTAATTAGTTCAAAAAATATAATAAAATAGAATAGAATAAAACAAAACAATCACATTGAAACCAGACAAGACTAACAGAAGGAAAAGAGCCCAAGAGAAGGCACAAGAATCAGAAACCCACTTGTTTTCCTACAAACTAGAAGTCTTAATACAAATGGACAGGGCATGGTATAAACTATGCAAGCCTAGTGCATACTGTGTTGGACTTTGTGAATTCATATGAACTTTGCTTATGTTAATTTAGAGGGCCTTATTTTCTTGGTGTCCTCCATCTCCTTTGGCTCTTATATTCTTTCACCCTAATGAGGTGTGAGTGTTTGGAGAGAAACCTACAGTCTTGGTAAGAGCTTGGGTTGTTTGGGGATTTCTGATGAACCCCTTTGGCCAGGTGTTTGGTGCATCAACAGTTTTGGTCAGAGAGAAAAAGCAAAAGTAACGTCCGAACCACAGAAATAGGAGCAGTGGTGTGGAATACTGACTTCTGGGCCTGATATTAGTGTTGCCCTATGGTGGCAGCTCCATAGGATTTATTACTTTTCTCAGAAATGGAAATTATTTCTCTTAATTTTGAATCAAAGCTTCATTATTACCACATGACAAATGAATGAAGAAGAAGTGAGTCTATTATGTTTAGGCATAGTCTTTTACAGACTGAAAGCCTCCATCCTGTTTCTTGGAATACTCTGCCTTGTATTATTATTCTAGGATCCAGCTACATTAGTATCCTTAGAAGCCCAGGCTATGTGGATAAATTGTATTTAAAAGCTAATTTATAAAAGTAGAATCGATTGTATTTAACTACGGCACCAGCACTAAGTAGCAGCTACAGGAGTGAACTGCTTTGGATGTACATCTTCTAGCCCCAGGGAATGTGCCCAGCTATTTTCATGTAGAGTGTAGATGATTATACCTGCTAAGATGTGCACAAATCACAAAACCGTGAGCAACTGGATCATTATTTTTGTGTGCTGCTAAGTTTTAAGTATACTGTTATGCAGCCTGGAACATTGATCCATGTTTAAGATAAATGCTATTTTCCTTGCCCTTGAGTTGTTCTTGGCCAGTTGAATAGAATTCACAGTTACTTTTTTCAGCTCTTTGATAGCTTTGCTTTATCTAGTACATACCTTAATAAAAATAAATATCATTAATATTATTTAACCAATCTTTTGGGATTATTCTTTAAAATGTGCGAGTTTGAGGACCAGGAGAAATAACTCAGTGATAAAGACTGTGCACTAAGTTTGCAGAAGACATTCAGTTCCTAGAACCTGCTTTCTGGGTAGACAAATGCCTGTAACTCCAGATTCAGAGGATCTGATAACCCATTCTGACCTCCCTGGAAGTCATGTTCACATCATATATCCTTACATAGACACATCTATACATATAATTTAAAAATATAATCTTTAAAGTAAATAAATAGTAAAATAAAAATGAAAGGATATTTTGGTGATTGTCTGAAGCAGACATGTAGACATTTAACGAGGTATTGTAAAAAAAAATTAAAAATATTAAAGAGTACTTGAATGAGCCACAAAAGGTATTTGTCTATGCTGTAAAAAAATGTGTATCTTTCCAATAAAGTTACTGAACACTAAAATTGTTTATGTGGGGTATTAGAGGGGGAGATATGAAGATATATTTGGAATGAGCATTTTAAACTGGGGGCTGAGCAAGATATATATATATATATATATATATATATATATATATATATATACATATATATATATATATGATTTTTACTAATTTTCTTTTTAATCAAAAAGGGATAAATTCCTCAGATATATGTTTACTAATTGGTATTAAAATACATAAGGAGAAAAAGTTCTAAAACATAGTGTACACACATGTAAGCATAAATAAACTTTTAAACAGAGACAAGTAAAATGAGCAACTGTAATATGGTCATTTGTTATTGTTAGGATAGCCATGAAGGTATAGATGATGGTGCACATTAGAAACTCTAGTATCAGGAGGGAAAGTCAAGAGATTATGAGGCCTGATTGGCCTACACAGGAAAACACTGACTAATAAAATTACTTTTGTTAATGTGAGTCATATGACTCAAAGCAATAGTTCTATTAGTTTAAAATTTATATTCAAATGTGCTGACAATCTATAGTTGTTCAAATTGTGTACATGTTTTTGTTTGATTTTGGATAATCAGTTGGTATGCTGCTTCCTTGGGGAAGCCTTCTTTCCTGCTCTCTGTGTACATATTACATATATTTGTAACAACAATTAAAGAAAAAGATGCTGTTAATTTGAGAGTAAGGAGAGATACAAAGAAGGGTTGGGAGGAAGGAAAGAGAAGGCAGTAAAATCATTGTGTGTGGAGCATAGCCTGATTGCCCTCTGAAAGTTCCAACAAGCAGCTGAAAGAGTCAGATACAGATATTTACACCCAACCCATGGACAGAAGCTGGTGACCCCTGTGGTTGAATTAGGGAAAAGCTGGAAGAAGCTGAGGAAGAGGTCAAACCTATAGGAAGACCAGCAGTCTCAACTAACCAGGACCTCCAAGATTACCCTGACACTGAGCCACCAACCAGGTAGCATACACCAGCTCATATGAGGCCCCCAACACATAATACAGCAGAAGACTGCTGGGTCTTGACTTAGTGAGAGAAGATACATCTAACCCTTAAGAGACTTGAGGCGCCAGAGAGTAGAAAAGTCTGAGGTGGGGGTGGGGATGTGGGGGTGGGGAAATACTCTTGGAGCCTGGGGGGTGAAATATGGGATGTGGAACAGTCAGAGGGCCAACTAGGAGGAAGATAAAGACTGTACTATAAAATAAGATTAAAGAATAAAAGAAGAGATAAACTTATAGTATAATCTCAAAAAATAAAAGAATAAAAGCATGTGTGTATATACAGGCAGAGTATTCTGGAACAAACAGCAATATTAAGAAAATGAATAAGAACCCCTAGCCCTTCTCTGGGGTAGTGGCTTTTACTTTATTATAAAGTAGAGGAATATAGAAGAATGATTTTAGAATAAGAACATATATAGATATTTTCACATTATTTTATTGGTAAATATTTTTAAAAGGAAGGACCACAGTCTTCCAATATTCCTTTATGGTTCAGTTATCAGATATACAATCTGGGAGTCTTGAGAGCACTCTGGTGCCAAGAACACTCAGCATACTGAACATCATAAGATATTTGCTCTGTGTGCTATCTAAAGGACACTAAGTATTCCTACCATGCTGAACACCATGACTCATCTACCCTCTGGTCTCTGAATGAGGTAAAAATGATTCCAGGATCCTGAGCCTCATCTGACTGAGGTACTATGGGTATTCAGCTCATTCCTACTCAACGTGGTTCTTTGTATCATGCTTCACCCCAGCTAAACATTCAGTCTATTTAATTACTACACATTTATTGCTTTCTTCTTCCTTGGATCATCTTCCTTTTGAACAAAGTTTCCTCAAAATCTTTTCTTGGATTTGACAGGTTTTTACACAATATACAATGGGATTCCTCAGGGGTGGTACCAGGAGGAAAACATCAGCCATGAGAATGTGGGTTAGAGGAGACACATTCTTGGCAAAGTGGTGGAGCATGGTTGCACTCAGCATGAGCACAGCACAAGTGTGAGAAAGGCAGGTGTTGAGAGCCTTGAACTGCTCTCTGGGAGTTCCGATCCCCAGAACTGCCTTTAAGATCATTATGTAGGAAAAGATAAATACCAAATCCAACATAGAGGAAAGTGTAGCACACAGCCCATAGACAACACTGATTGTATTGTCAGAACAGGACGAGTTCATTACATCCTGATGGAGACAGTAGGAATGTGAGAGTAGGTTTCAATGACAGTACTTCAGTCTTTGCAAGAGAAAGGGCAGTGGAAGGATCAAAAGAACATTCTTGGAAGTCAGAGAGACTCCAATTTTGATAACTCTGGAGCTGGTTAGGATTGTGCTATATTTCAAAGGGCTGTGAATGGCTACATATTGGTCAAATGCCATTACAGACAGCACAGAAGCTTCAGTGACTGTGAACAGGTGGATGAAAACTCCTGGGCAAAGCATGCAGCTGCATGAATTTCATGAATTCCAAGCAAGAATAGCCCCAAGGTGGTAGGTAAGGAAGAGAGAGACAGAGATGGAGAGCATGGAAAGGAAGAAATACATAGGCTTGTGGAGGCTTTGTTCTGTCTTGATAAAAAAGAGGACTATAATGTTACCCAGGAAAGAGAGATGGCACACAAAAGAGAAAGGAATAGACACCCAGATGTAACTCTTCTGTAGTCCAGAGATCCCAATAAGTAGAAATCTAAGCGTCTCTGTGTCATTGAGGGTAGACATGCTTCTGGAAGGATACTGCTAGGTGATAACTTTGAAGCAGATAAGAAATTCTTAAATGATGTTAGGGCAGAAGATATTCTTTCTCTGTTGCACTTCGCACTTCTAAGGCCAAACATCTATGTCACATTGTCAATTTGTTCTGTGAAAGCAAGACAAAAACAAATGAGAAGGATGTGGTGATGTCTTCATCCATTAGCTTGTTTCATTCTGATACTGTCAACTGCTTTGGACCTAGGTTTTATCAATTCTAGACAATCCACTGACCTCATGGAAAACTCCTGGGAAGGCACACAACTGTATGGGTTTCATTAATCAAAAGGAAAAATTGTTACCATTCTCATGCCCCATTTCTTATGAAAGTCCTTAAATCTCACAATTATATTTTACTTTAATAAATATAGTAAGGAGAACAAAATTTTGGTAGAACCCCCCCCCCCCAAAAAAATTTGGTAGGTTAGATTGCACATTCAAAAATTGTTTTATACATTTATATTCATGCTTATGTATATCTGTCAGAATAACAGCTTAAATAATGGCAGAAATGGGGCTTCAGAATAGCATGCAACCTTACAGACAACAAGGACTTTTAGGAGTTGGGTACCTTTATCCTATATATAAACGGGATACTCTAAATTAGATATTTCATGAATTTTCTCAGTAATATCATATAGAATATTAATTAAAAGAAATATTCTTTCTCCTTTGAAATGACTTAATATACATTTCCAAAAGCTACATCTTATTTTCTTTGCACATGTAAACTGGTTCAGAAAACAACTATTTACAGACTGCTTTCCTCTTTAGCTGATCTGTCTTCTCTCAGTACTAGAATAACAGCAGAGTGACAGGACTACACTGTCAATGGCCATAAGAGTGGGTTAAGCCTACTTGTAGTCCCATGTTCTCTTATTTAATTATACATAATGTTAATATAAAATGAAATTCATTATTAAATATGTTGTTGTTTGTGTCAAACGTCATCCATTGCATAAAAAACAAAACAAAACAAAAACCAGATATGAGATCTGTGTTTCTTTCTAGATTGTTCTGCACTCCCCGAGCATCAACATTATTATCTCCCCTTTGACAAACTAGACTACAACTCTTTTACTACTTCTTCAGAATGTGACAATACTTTTCAAAGTCATTTCCTTCTGTGGGCTTTTTGTTTTATTTTCATGGTGATCTATACTCCTTTATAAATTTATCTTTCTTCTGGTACTTTTCTGAGCAACATGACGTTCTTCTCAACACTCTAGTAGTTATAAATAAAATAATCTTATATGGAAAGACCCTGGAAACTGATGTTCATCCTTGTCTTTGAAACTGCATCATTTTTATAAGGTAGTTTCCATTATGGTTCGATTTGAATGTTTAAGACAAACATCACAAGCTAGCTATTAGTAGTATTTTAAGTCAAATTATAGCATCCTAATAAGCAACTGTCGAATTTCTCAATTATGTTCTTATGCTATTACTTTATCTTATCTATATATAAGAAAATTAAGTCAAACAAGGTACAATTAACTTTCCAAGGGCTTGAGTCTTCCAATAGAAACATAGACAAGTTACCATGCGACAGCTGAAGTGTGTTGTTCTCACACATGTCATTTAGATGGGGCATGTGTAGGATGTTCAGACTCACAGTCTTGTTGTCACAGACTCTTTCATTCTCTTTGTTAGTTCTTCAGCATTCTCAGTTTCTGTGGGAATCTCCTAATGCACATTTACTAAGGTCACATTTGATGTAACTTCTCAGAATCCTGATGGAAATGGGGTGCAAATTATATCAGATAGCCTGACAAATTTTTCTTACCTTTAAAGAAAGTCAATGTGACATTCTACCATGAAGTTAAT
Organism: Rhynchomys soricoides; assembly: GCA_019843965.1. Lineage (NCBI taxonomy): Eukaryota > Metazoa > Chordata > Mammalia > Rodentia > Muridae > Rhynchomys > Rhynchomys soricoides. Next base: position 100,656 of record JADRCH010000377.1, on the reverse strand, counting down.
GAATGGTGTGAAATTGGAAGCAGGGAATTCTTTAAGCTTCCACTTTCCACTGGTGTATACAGTCGAATGAAGCCAAGAAATATCCCTGGGAATGCCTACAAGGAAAAAAAAAAACCTGCTTGAAGAGTTGCATCAGACTCCATGCAAATCTAAGATGTAACTCCAGGGACAGAAATGAAGAGATGGATTAACCAAAGGCATAGACAAAAGAAAATGCTGCTTTTATGTGCCTGTTGAGCATCTTCAGTCTCTTTCTTTTTGTTTGAATTTTTTATTAGATATGTTCTTTATTTAAATTTCAAATGTTATCCCCTTTCCTGGTTTCTACTCTGAATACCCCCTATCCCATCCTCCCTCCCCCTGCTTCTACGAGGGTGTTCATCCACCCACCCACCCACTCGAGATTTCCCATCCTGGCATTCCTCTACATTGGGGCATCGAGCCTTCACAGGACTGAGGACCTCTCCTCCCATTGACGCCCAACAAGGCAATCCTCTGCTACATATGTGGCTAGAGCCATGGGTCACTCCGTGTATACTCTTTGGTTGGTGGTTTAGTCCCTGGGAGCTCTGGGGGGTCTAGTTGGTTGATATTGTTGTTCCTCCTACAGGGCTTTAAACCCCTTCAGCTCCTTCAGTCCTTTCTCTAACTCCTCCATTACGGACCCATGTTATGTCCAATGGTTGACTGCCAGCATCCACCTCTATATTTGTCAGGCTCGGGCAGAGCTTCTCAGAAGACAGCTATATGAGGCTCCTGTCAGCAAGCCTGGCACCCACACTAGTGTCTGGGTTTGGTAACTGTATGTGGGATGAATCCCAAGGTGGGGGAGTCTCTGGATGGCATTTCCTTCAGTCTCTGCTCCACACTTTGTATATCCTCCTGTGGATATTTTGTTCCCTCTTCTAAGAAGAATGGAAGTATCAACTCTTTGCTCTTCCTTCTTCTTGAGCTTCTTGTGGTCTGTGAATTTTATCTTGAGCACTCCGAGATTTTGGGCTAATATCCACCTATCAGTGAGTGCATACCATGGGTGTTCTTTTGTGGTTGGGTTACCTCACTCAGGATGATATTTGCTAGTTCCATCCATTTGACTGTGAATTTCATAAATTCATCATTTTTAATAGCTGAGTAGTACTCCACTGTGTAAAAGTACCACATTTTCTGTATCCATTCCTCTGTTGAAGGACATCTGGGTTGTTTCCAGCATCTGGCTATTATAAATAAGGCTGCTGTGAACATAGTGGAGCATGTGCCCTTCTTATATGTTGGAACATCTTTTGGGTATATGCCCAGGAGTGGATAGCTGGGTCCTCATGTAATACTATGTCCAATCTTCTGAGGAACCATTAGACTGATTTTCAGAGTGGTTGTACCAGCATGCAATCCCACCAACAATGGATGAGTGTTCCTCTTTCTCCACATCCTCACCAGCATCTGTTGTCACCTGAGTTTTTGATCTTAGCCATTCTGACTGGTGTGAGGTGGAACCTCAGGGTTGTCTTTATTTGCATTTCCCTGATAACTAAGGATGTTGAACATTTCTTTAGGTGCTTCTCAGCCATTTGAGTTTCCTCAGTTGAGAATTCTCTTTTGGTTCTGTACCCCATTTTTAATGAGGTTATTTGGTTCTCTAGAGTCTAACTTCTTGATTTCTTTGTATACATAGAATATTAGCCCTCTATCGGATGTAGGGTTGGTAAAGATCTTTTCCCAATCTGTTGGTTGCAGTTTTGTCCTATTAACAGTGTCCTTTGCCTTAGAGAAGCTTTTCAATTTTATGAGGTCCCATTTGTCAAATCTTGATCTTAGAGCATAAGACATTGGTGTTCTGTTCAGGCAATATTCCCCTGTGCCCATGTGTTCAAGGCTCTTCCCCACTTTCTTTTCTATTAGTTTCAGTGTATATGGTTTTATGTGGAGGTCCTTGATCTACTTGGACTTGAGCTTTGTACAAGGAGATAAGAATAGATAGATGTGCATTCTTTTACATATTGACTGCCAGTTGAACCAGCACTATTTGTTGAAAATGCTGTCTTTTCTCCACTAGATGGTTTTGGCTCCTTTGTCAAAATCAGCAAAACTCTCAATTACCATAGATGGGTAAACTAGGATATTCCATGACAAAAAAAAAAACAAAAAACAAAAAACAAATTTACACAATATCTTTCCACAAATCCAGCCCTACAAAGGATAATAAATGGAAAACTCCAACACAAGAAGGGAAACTATATCCTAGAAAAAGCAAGAAAATAATCTTTTTTAACAAACCCAAAAGAAGATAAACATATAAACATAATTCAACCTATAACAACAAAAATAACAGGAAGCAACAATCACTATTCCTTAATATCTCTTAAAATCAGTGGACTCAATTCTCTAATAAAAAGACATAGACTAACAGACTGGATATGTAAACAGCACCCAGCATTTTGCTGCATACAGGAAATGCACCTCAGTGACAAAGACAGATACTACCTCAGAGTAAAAGACTGGAAAACATTTTTCCAAGCAAATGGTCCCAATAAACAAGCTGGAATAGCCATTCTAATATTGAATAAAATTGAACTTCAATCAAAAGTTATCAAAAAAGATAAGGAAGGACACTTCATATTCATCAAAGGAAAAATCTACCAAGATGAACTCTCAATTCTGAACAACTATGCTCCAAATGCAAGGGCACCCACATTCATAAAAAAACTTTACTAAAGCTCAAAGCACACATCACACCTCATACAGTAATAGTGGGAGACTTCAACACCACACTATCATCTTCAGTTTCAAACTTTGCTGCTTAGCTCTTTGTCTTAGCTGTTGTTTTTCTTAGATATGATTTCCCTGGGCACAAGGAGGCAGGGCAGATAGCTGTTGTCCTGGTTGTTCTTTTTATTTGTCCATTTGATACAAACTAGAGTTATCTGGAAAGAGGAATATCAGCTGAGAAATGCCTCTACCAGATTGCTTATAGGTAATTCCTTAGTATAGTATCATGATTAATGCTTGATGTGGGTGGATCCAGACTATGAGCATATGGTGGAAGTGCAGGGACACTCCTATACAGGTGGTCCTTACTTGCATAAGAAAGGAGGCTGAGCAAGACATGAAGATCAATCCAGGATCCCTGCTTCAGTTTCTCTTTCCAGGTTTGTACCATGACTTCCCTCAGTGATGGAGTGTGACCTGACATTTATAAACAGAAATAAATCTTTTACTATTCAAGTTGCTTTTGGTCATGTGTTTTATTGCAGCAATAAAAACCTTAAGTAAGACCATTGCTTTTAGAGGAACAAATTCCTTTTTTTTCCCTAAAATATATATTTTTGATACTTTATTTACATTTCAATTTTTTCCCCTTTCCAGGTCTCCCCTTTGGAAATCCCCTATCCTTCCCTCCTCCCCCTGCCTCTATGAGGGTATTATCCCACCCTCCCACTCACTTCTGTCTTTCTTCCCTGGCATTCCCCTATACTGGGACATCTAACACCCTCAGGTTCAAGGGCCTCTCCTCCTACTGATGTCTAAGGCCCGAGGAACACATGCTTAAAGAGATCAGACCATCAATATTACATGCTAATTTTCCTCCAACTTCAAATTATACTCCTTCATTTAAATGCTTATTAAACATTTAGATTCCTTTTTGTGATATACCTATAAAATATTTGCATTATTCAGGGATCTCTAGAGAAACAGAACTTACAGAATTAATACATATACATATTCACTATTTATTTCATTATTTATATACATAATTCCAGTAAATTCCATATATATATATATATGGCTTACCTCTGTGATTCAGCTAGTTCAACAGTAGTTGTCTACCAATGGAAGATTCAAGAATCTAGGAGTTGTTCAACCCACAAAACTGGATGTCTTGGTCTTTAGTGCATACCAGAATCCTAAGAAGTGGGTTCTAATGCCAGTGTAGGCAGTGCAGGAATGGACTTGCTAGGGAGATCAGGAGTAAGCAGGCAAGCAGGCAAGCAGACAAAGAGAACATGCTTCCTTCTTCAATTATATATACACACACACACACACATATATATATATATATATATATATATATATATATATATACACACACACACATATATATACACACACACACACACACACACACATATATATATATATATAATTGAAGCAGAGTTGTGGACCAGATTGGGATCTTCCCACCACAAAAGGTCTGGATTTACAGTATATTTTCTCCACTAAAAGATGTAGACTAGAGTAGTTTAATTAAGAAGGAGAGATGGCTCAGCAGTTAAGAGCACTGACTGCTCTTCCAGAGGTCCTGAGTTCAATCCCTAGCAACAACATGGTGGCTCACAATCATCTGTGTAGTGGGATCCGATACCCTCTTCCGGTGTGTGTGAAGGCAGTGACAGTGTGTGTGTGTGTGTGTGTGTGTGTGTGTGTGTGTGTGTGTTTAGAAAAAAGAAAAGAAAAATTTCCTCACAGATGTACCCAGCCAGCCATTTGGACTTAGTTAATTCCAGCTGTAGTCAAGTTGACAGTAAGGAATAGCCATCACAGAATTTTATCTATTTTATGTTGAAGTGGGTGTATTTTCTACATTTATTTGTAAGAACATATAAGTCCACATATGATACATTACATTACTTGTCTGTGGGTTACATATAGCATCCATTCTCCCACTCTACTATTACCTCTTCAGTTTCTTACTTGTCATATTTCCTCAGTAATGGAATAATCAATGATGGATGTATAGATTTATATTAAAATGACAGAAAAGCCTGAATCAAATATAAGCAAAACAAGGACCAGAAACCACAGGAAGCCAGTCTGGCTTTTCATTATAAACCATATATAGTCTATTATTCATATTAACTTCATAATTTGACTAAAGATAGGAGAAGTAGAAGGATAACATTTTACGATGTTTTTTCATGTTTTGTCTATAATCCTTTTATGCTTTCCTATCTTTGCTGCCATACAAACACCTTTAAGTTCTCAACGATGGCATGCTTTCATGTAATATCCCTTAGTTCAGTGCACAAAGGAGTCCTCTTGAAGGATGATTCAGATAAATATTTTAGTCAGTTATTTTTAAAGGGTTCAGAAGACTATATTTTTGCAAGATTGGATGTAATGTTTATGCTGATAAAACAGATAACCACACTACAAGATTTATTGCTTAAGTATTTTATTCTATAGTTCTAATATGTGGAAGGAATCTATCCAAATATTTTATTTGTTTGGAAATGATTTATTTTGTTAAAGAAGAAAAATACAACAACAAAATGTGTGTTTGCTTCAATTCAGTTTAAAATAAAATCCTAATAAGACTGCCAGCAATAATGGGAGTATTACTGGTGAAAGTGGAAAATTGTCCCTAATTTACCCATCTACTACATCTAAGAACTAAAGCTCACTTTTTGTCATTTTACATTTTATACCATATCACCTTCTGCAGTGTCTTTTCTTCAATTGTCACATGATCATTGTCCTGTAGAATTTCAAAATGAAACGTATGAAAAATAACAACTAAGCTTACCATTCTCTAAAATGAAACAAATACACTGTTATCTTCTGGTAACATGTATTATCATCTTTTCATTTCTTAAACGGAATCTTTTCCTTTCTTAGAAGTGTCCATTGCTGCCTTTCAAGAAAATCTGATGGCAGGCTGCCCTTAGATTCTTTGTAGCCTAAATGGAGGTCACTATATTTAAACTTTAGTTTGTTAGCCTCAACACTATTGACTGGATAGCTTTGTAGGTGGATATGCAATCTTGAATCTGACAACCCTAACATAGTCAACATAGATCTACTCCAGCATATTAGAAATGATGTTTGAATCTGATCCATTCCAACATTTCAGAATAATGTTTGCTTCCTGTATCTTGACTTTCTGTCTGCAGGAAGTTCATTAAATAGGTTCTTACAACTTTAGTCTCTTTAACTGAATAAACGGAGAGGCATAATATATAAAAAGCTGATACATTGTGAGAATAAAAGGAGAATGTGCACTAAAATTCCTAAAACATATCTTGCATGTGTTAGAAATTCACAAAGTCAATGCGTATATGTATTGAAAATCTGTTTATTAATTACAGGTTGTTAGCTAGTTCTGAACTGATTATCCTTTAAACATATGGTGTTTATGGAAAGTGCCTCTTGATTTACTTGAGGGTAAAAATATAGACGATGATGCTGATGTAATTGGCAGTAAAGATTTGCAGCAGGCATACAAATACCCTAACATTGTTTCAAATTATATGCAAGATTTTGAGGCCATATAAGCAAGAAAATGAAAATGTTTGCTGTATATTTTAAAGGACAGTAGAGTTCTTGTAATGGTTATTTTCCTATTCTTCAAACTTTTGAGTACCTGTGATATCTTTTTTTGTTATTGTTGTTTTAATAGTTAATAAAAATACTGATACACGGCTGTGCAGATACCTTTACTTACAGAGTTTCTTTAATAACAATGGATAAAGAAGCAGCATAAGTAAAGTTTCCCCTTCTTACTACAGAAAATCCCAGAGGTTCTGTAAGATTCTTTGTTTAAAAGTCTCCAAAGTATTAGCTGCTTTTGCTATTTCCTAAGATTGCTGAGGATTTTTTTTTTTCATGTGCTATTGTGCCTGAAATTTCTGGACTATATAGTACCTGAGATATCTTAATGATAGAAATAGCACTTAACAAAGCATATCTCATTGTAATTGAAAGTTTCAATAGTCTTCAAATATTTTCTCTTCAAAAGTGCCCTTATTTTCACATTAATTAATTAGCAATTATTTATTGGTATATATATGCTGCATCAGAAATAACTGGTCATTAGTTTTGTTAACGTCCTTTAACATTTTTGTTTGTTTGTTCATTTGTTTATTTGAAGTTTTAAAATTAATTGATTATTTTATTTATTTACATTTCAAATGATGTCTCACTTCCTGGTCTACAAATCCCCCATCCTATCTGCCCTCCCCTTTGCATCTAAGAGAATGCTACCCCACCCACCCACCCACTCCAGCCTCAACCCTCTAATATCCCTCCACACTGTGGCATTAAGCTTCAATAGGATCAAGGACTTCCCCTCCCATTGATGCCAGATAAGGCAGTCCTCTGCTATGTATGTAGCTGGGGTATGGGTCCATCCATGTATACACTTTGGCTGGTGGTTTAGTCCCTAGTAGCTCTAGGGGAAGGGACATCTGGTTAGTTGATATTGTTGTTCTTCCAATGGGCTTGAAATCCCCTTCAGCTCCTTCATTCCTTCCCCTAACTCTTCCATTGGAGTCCTAAGCTCAGTATGATGGCTGGCTGTGAGTATTTGCATCTATATTAGTCAGGTGCTGGCAGAGCCTCTTAGAGGACAGCTATAGCAGGCATCTGTCAGCAAGCACTTCTTGGTGTCAGCAATAGTGTCAGTATTTGGTGTCTGCAGATGGTATGGATCCCAAGGTAGGGAAGTCTTTGAATGGCCTTTCCTTCAGTCTCTGTTCCATCTATTTTGTCCTTGCATTTCCTTTAGACAGGAACCATTCTGGGTTAAAAAGTTTGAGATTAGTGAGTGACCTCATCTCTCAACTGGGGACCATGCCTATCTATTGGAGGTGGTCTCTACAGGATCTATCTCCCCTCTGTTGGGTATTTTAGCTAATATCATCCCTGTCAGATGCTGGAAACCTCTCACTGCCTCCATGGCATCTGGGACTTGCTAGTCCCCCCCTCCCCACTGCTGCATATTTCTATTCATTCTCCTGACCTTCTGGACTTCTCTCCTGTCTAAACAGTTCTAACTGAAGACCCAGATATACCACTACTGGGCATATACACAAAAGATGCTCCAACATATAACAAGGACATGTGCTCCACTATGTTTATAACAGTCTTATTTACAATAGCCAGAAGCTTGAAACAACCCAGATGTCCCTTAAAGGAAGAATGGATTCATAAAATGTGGTACATTTACACAATGGAGTAATACTCAGTATTAACAATGATGACTTCATGAATTTTACAGGCAAATGGATGGAACTAGAAAATATCAACCAGAGTGAAGTAACACAGGCACACAAGACCACATATGGTATGTACTCATTGATAAGTGGATATTAGCCCAAAAGCTCAGAATACCCATGATACAACTCACAGACCATATAAAGCTTATCAAGAAGGAAGACCAAAGTGTGGATGCTTCAATCCTACTTAGATGGGGGAAGAAAAATATCATGGGAGGTAGAAGAAGGGGGAACCTGAGAGAAAGAGAGGAAAGGAAGGAAAGGGGGGGAGGGTCAGGATCAGAAGGGAAGGGACAGAAGTCCTTTAACAGTTTTTTAAAATTTATTTGTTTTACACATATGGGCCTTAATCTTTAATATTTTATCTGTGGTTGCTGATGGCTGATATCCTCACAATAGGTGATAAAAATGGTGATGACTCTATGAATAACATTTTACAGCACAAATCAGTCACTGTTGAGTTAGAGTCATGATGGTATTTACTTTTATTTGAAAACATATTTTAAATTTTTACTTGTATAATTCATTGAAAAAAGTCTTTATTGTATTTGACACTTGATAAGTTTTTATCATTGGTTGCACAAAAAGATGAGAGTGAAAGGAGAGAAATTTACCTTGTTCTAACTTGATTATAACCTCTACACTGATGTAGACATTTAACATAGAGTATTTGTCACTTTTAATAAAATAACCAGGTTGGAGCACATGCAGTGCACCTTTATTATAAGGGAGTATTTTTTTGGTTGTTGTTGTGACTTTTTAATGTCTACATGTATTCAGACATAGTGATGTCACCTAGGCTTTCATGGAAGCTGCAATTTCCCACCAGTGATGTTTCACACATAATTTGGTTTGGATCAGATTTCTAATCTGCTGACTCTTCACAGAATATACAATGGGATTCATTAGAGGTAGAACCAGAAGGAAGATATCAGCTATTATGACCCCCATAACTGGAGAAATGTTTTTAGCAAAACGATGAAGGGCCGCCAAGGTGATGATGGGAACGTAGAAGATGAGCACAGCACAGATGTGGGAGATGCAAGTGTTAAAAAACTTGAGGCGACCCTTCTGTGAAGTAATGCTCAGGACAATTTTAAGAATGAGCATGTAAGACACAGAAATGCTCACCAAGTATAACAGAGATAAAATAGCCACAAAAAAATCCGTAGATCACATTGATTCTGTTGTCAGAACAAGCTACCTTCATAACATCCTGGTGAAGGCAGTAAGAATGAGATAAGAGACTTTTCTTACAGAATTTCAACCTCTTTAGTATAAAGGGAAATGGCAGAACAACTGCAATACAGAATGTAGCAAATATTAGGCCAGTTTTAAATACCTTCCTGACTGTAAGGATGGAGTTATATCTCAAAGGCTTGTAGACAGCTATAAAGTGGTCAATGGCCATGATGAAAAGCACTGAGGACTCCATTGCTGAGAATCCATGAATGAAAAACTCTTGAGCAAAACAGGCATCTGAGGAAATCTCTGTGGAGTTGAACAAGAATATTCTCAGCATGGTTGGAAGGGAAGAAATGGACAGTCCTAGGTCAGAAAATGCCAGCATAGAGAGGAAATAATACATAGGCTCATGCAGAGAGGTCTCTGTCTTTATGAGGAAAAGAATGGTGCAATTTCCCATGATGGCCACAAGGTACATGAGGCAAATTGGGATGGAGAGCCAAATATGCACATGCTCCAACCCTGGGATCCCAATCAGAATGAAGGTGGATATTTCTGTATCAGAGGCATTGAAGACTGACATTACAGGAATACCAGGCCCTCAGGACCTGGATTTCAGAGGAATGCTCCTGCAGTGGCATAAATGAATTGTCTCAAATGAGTACACTTTAGTTTGAACTAGTACAGATATTGACTCAGTAGACAAGTATCTGCAACAACTTTAGACCTTTAAAAATAACCAGCACATAAGATTAGTATCTGGAATTATATCAGCAGAATTCAATGAGGTAAATGAAAATATATCTACATAAATAATCAGCAATAGAGAAATACAATTTCAAATGCTTATCCTGGTCTCAGAGCACAGATTGCAAAAAGTTTCCCAGACTGAATTACCTCTGATATATTTATTAAGATAGCAGCAACACAACTTTGAGATCATGTGAATAAATTTAGGATTAAATAAAGATAATCATTTACTATAATTTCACTTGAAATTATTCAAGAATATTAATACATACTATTGCTTCAGAAAATGATCTAAGTGAACTCTACACAGCTCAAATCTTTTTCAAGAACTTATATTTCTAAGTGATTTCTCCTTTAATATGAGGGGAAACCTAAGACATATTTTGCCAAGTTGAGACACAACCTTATTGTATTTTGGAGTACTGTGCTTGTTTGTCTTTCCATCCTGTCTATATATAAACAATCCAGGCTGATTCTCAAATCATCTCATGATTAAACTGACTAAAGAGAGCAGCAGCACCTCAATGTTCAGCCGTCACCTATTATGCTTCTGTCTCCCTGCTCCAGATTGATAGCATCCCGTAAAAACATACTTTATATGCACTGGCAGTGAATGAAGGAAGTCATATTCTTAGTTTGGTAGCCTTTGTGTTTAAATCAAATTATTGAGTAGAATTGGCACAAAACCTATTGCCACAAGGTTGCTCAAATGCCACGATTTCATAGTCACATTTTTGTTGTCATCATAGAGTTGCTTTCTCATTTATCAAGAGATAGAAATTGGGAGGCAAAGACCTAAAGTTAACGAGAAGCATGCTAAGTGAGCACAAACTACTGAGGCCAGAAACTTTTATTCATTCTTGTTGCTTTCTCACCAACGCAACCTCAGTGTTTTCATTACCCAAATTCTAAATAATTTATTAACATGTAAGTCAGTGATACCCCTTTATCCCTTAGCAGTTTTGACTCGAGACTAGTCCACATACCTGGATTTGGATTTCTTTCTGTGCTTCTCAGTGACTTGGGGGTAGTTCTTAGTTGATTTCCATGAGTTCGTAGAACTCTGGGCTTCTAGCAGGCATTTAAAAATGCTGTTGGACTTTTGAATAGACTGAGGTTCTGAGGTTCTGGCCTTTAGACCAATAACTTTGAAACTTGGATCAGACAAAATGAAAGAGTATTTGCTTGAGGTGGTACAAAGGAAAATTGGAACTTTGTCTGTAAAGAAGCTTACTAGTAACTTGGTAGGTAGTTGGACACAGAGAGAATGGGTAACTGGCATGGCACAGTCACTAGGGCATCACTGCTGAGCAAGAATGGCAATTTATATTTTCTTCAATGTCTAGTCCTGTTTCCCCAAGGATTCCTAATTAGTAAACAGAGCTCTGGGGATTCTAACTCAGCAGAACATACTTAGAAGAAATGAAAACTACCATTAGGGGAACCCTAAGATGACCCTGGAACCATGTCATTGGAAATAGTTAACCTTTTTTTTTTACTCAGAGTAAAAATTTGTAAGATTTCTCTCTCTCTCTCTCTCTCTCTCTCTCTCTCTCTCTCTATATATATATATATATATATATATATATATATATATATATTGTTTTTTGAGACAGTGTTTTATGTAGCCTAGGCTGGTTTTAACAACACTATGGAGTGTGGATTAGCTTGAACTCTTGATAAGCCTAGCTTCTCCTAAGAGATGAGATTATAGGTATGAACCATAATGCTTGGCTGCACTGATATTGTTTAATTGAGCTTGTAGAGAAGAGCTTTACAATTTTTTTCCCCACTGCACAGTAAATCAGAGGCTTTGGACTACCTTTTAGGTGATGTTTGAGGAAAGATCTAACAGCAGTCTGACTGCTTCCAAAGCCAATGAAGGAATGTATTCAACTTCAATTAATTTGAGTTTTTCTTGATCAGATAGTACATTTTTTTTCTTTTTGGTTGTAGGGAGGCACAAGTCTCTTGAGGGTTCCAGTGAATTTAGAATTCTAATATTCCAGTAGCAACAGGAATCTGAGGAACCAAGGTAGGGGAAAATGTGTCAGAGACAAAGGAAAGGATAATATCAGAATCTCAGAGCAGCATGTGGAAGGGCAAAAAGGAATTGAAGGGAAATTGATAGCTAAAGAGGAAGGAGGAGTAAACACAGTGGGAAGGAGTGTTTTAGAACTCAAAAAGTTAGACTCCAGAGAACCAAGTAGCTCTGTTAAAAAATGAAGAACAGAGCTAAACAAAGAATTCTCAACTGAGGAATATCAAATGGCCAAGAAGCACCTAAAGAAATGTTCAACATCCTTAGTCATCAGGGAAATGCAAATCAAAACAACCCTGAGATTCCACCTCACACTAGTCAGAATGGCTAAGATCAAAAAGCTCAGGTGACAACAGATGCTGGCAAGGATGTGGAGAAAGAGGAACATCCCTCCATTGTTGGTGGGATTGCAAGCTGGTACAACTACTGTAGAAATAAGTCTGGTGGTTACTCAGAAAGTTGGAAGTAGTACTACCTGAGGACCCAGCTATACTACCCCTGGGCTTATATCCAAAAGATGCTCCAACATATAACAAGGACCCATGCTCCACTATATTCATAGCAGCCTTATTTATAATAGCCAGAAGTTGGAAAGAACCCAGATGTTCCTCAACAGAGTAATGAATACAGAAAATGGTACATTTGTACAGTGGAGTATACTCAGCTATTAAAAACAATGACTTCATGAAATTTGCAGGCAAATGGATGAAACTAGAAAATATCATACTGAGTGATGTAACCCAGTTGCAAAAGATCACACATGGTATGTACTGACTGACAAGTGGATATTAGGAAAAAGCTCTGAATACCCATAATACAATTTACAGACCATATGAAGCTCAAGAAGAAGGAAGACCAAAGTGTGTGTGCTTCAGTCCTTCTTAGAAGGGGGAACAAAATACTCCCAGGAGGTAGAGGGTAGGAAGGACATGGGAGAAAGAGAGAAGGGAAAGGGGAAAAGGGGGACAGGATTAGGTATGGGAGGAGATGGAGTCTGGAATTAGAACAGAGGTGTGTAGCAATGGGGGGTGGGGAACTGGGGGTAGTCACTAGAAAGTCTCAGATGCCAGGAAAGCAAGAGCCTTCCAGGACCCAATGGGGATGAGATTAGCTGAAATTCCCAACAATGGGGTGGGAGAACCTGTGGAGACCATATCCAGATGTTAGGCAAGGCCCCCAGTTGGGGAATGGGGCCACCCACTCATCTCCAAATTTTTAACCCAGAATTGCTTCTGTCTAAAGGAAATACAGGGACAAAGTGTGGAGTAGAGACTAAAGGAAAGGCTACCCAGAGACTGCCCCACCTGGGGATTCATCCCACATATAGACACCAAACCCAGACACTATTGCGGATGCCTAGAAGTGCTTGCTGATAGGAGTCTGATGCCCATTCCTCTGTTGAAGGGCATTTGGGTTCTTTCTAACTTCTGGCTATTATAAATAAGGCTGCTATGAACATAGAGGAGCATGTGTCCTTGTTATATGTTGGAGAATCTTTTGATAACTATCTAAACAGGCTCATATTTCCTAAGAAATGGATACAGAAAATGTGGTACATTTACACAATGGAATACTACTCAGCTATTATGAACAATGACTTCATGAAATTCACAGGCAAACGGATGGAACTTGAAAATATCATCCTGAGTGAGGTAATGCAGTCACAAAAGAATGAACACGGTATGTACTCACTGATAAGTGGTTATTAGCCCAAAAGTTCGAAATACTCAAGAGTCACTTCACAGTAACCATAGGGCTGAGTGTGTGGTCCCAGATGGAGGAGTTGGAGAAGAGACTGAAAGAGCTGAGGGAGTTTGCAGCCCCAGGGAGGGAGGAACAGTGTCCACTGGCCTCTCCCCTCAATACTCCTGGAGATTGGATCACCAACCAAAGAATACACATGGAGGGACCCATGGTGCTGGCTACATATGTGGCAGAGGAGGGTCTTGTTAGCCATCCAGGGGAGCAGAGGCCTTAGTGCCTGAGGGTGTTAGATCTCCCAGTATAGGAGAATGCCAAGGAGGGAAGATGAGAATGGGTGGGTAGGTGGTTGGGGGAATACCCCCATAGTGGCAGGGGGAGGGAGGAGGGAATAGGGAGGTTCCAAAGGAGCGATCTGGAAAGGAGGAAACATTTGAAATGTAAATAAAGTGTGAAAAAAAGATATAAAAAAAGACTTTAAAAAAAGCAACAAGTGATAACCATATACAGTCTGAATAAAATATTTTCTTGCAAAAAAAAAAAGAAAGAAAAAAAGAAAAGAGAAATTCAAGAAGTCAATAAAAAACCCCTCCCATCAAAAAAAAAAAAAAAAAGCCCCAGGGCCAGATGGCTTTAGTGCAAGATTCTACCAGACTGTCAAAGAAGAGCTAATACCAAAATTCCTCAAACTATTCCACAAAATAGAAACAGAAGAAACTCTGCCAAATTCATTCTATGAAGCCACAGTTACTCTGATACCTAAACCACACCAGGACCCAACAACAACAACAAAAGAAGAACTTCAGACCAATTTCGCTTATGAGTTTCATTGTAAAAACACTCAATAAAATTCTCTCAAACTAAATCCAATAACACATCAATACCATCATTCACCATGATCAAGTAGGCTTCATCCCAGGGATGCAAGGTTCACTCAATATATGAAAATCCATTAACATAATCCACTATAGAAAGAGAATCAAAGAAAAAAATCACATGATCATCTCATAAGATACTGAAAGAGCATTTGACAAAATACAACACAACTTCATGTTAAAAGTATTGGCAAGATCAGGAATTCAAGTCCCGTACCTAAACATAATAAAAGCAACATACAGTAAACTGCCAGCATCAAATTAAATGAAGAGATATTTGAAGCAATTCAACTATAATCAGGTCTGGGGCCCGGGGACTCCTGTGGTTGAATTGGGGGTGTGTGTGGAGGAACCTGGGGGAGGGAGACCCCATAGGAAGATCAGCAGTCTTAACTGACCTGGACACTCTGGGATCTCCTGGACACTGGGATACTAATCAGGTAGCATAAACTGGCTGGTGTGAGGCCCCAAATACTTATACAGTGAAGGACTGCCTGGTCTGGCCTCAGTGGGAGAGGATATGCCTATCCCTCCAGAGACTTGAGGACCAGGGAATGAGAAGTCTGGTGGGGTAGGGGATGGGGACATACTCTTTGAGGTGGGGAGGAGGACTGGAAGGAGGAGCAGTTGGAGGGTGGACTAGGAGGGGCATGATGACTGGCCTGTCAAAAAAGATTTAATAATAATAATAATAATAATAATAATAATAATAATAATAATAAACAATAACAATTATGTCAAGTAGGACTACCTCTTTCCCTATAGCATTGCAATTACCTAGTTACTCGTTTTCATGGGAATCATGAGGGAAAAACGCTACTCCAGGCATCTGTGGGAGTTGGAACCTAAGGAAGGGACTCGTGTCCTTGGACTTTCCACCCTCACAAACTGTCTCTGCTCAGACATTAGTTCTTATCCTACTCCTCTCTACTTACTTCTTAGAGCTAGTTGGGTTCACCTACATAAAAATGCCTTTACAGAAGTCCTTGGTTTTAAAATACAGTGTTATGTTACATATTTATATATCTACTTTAAAATTTAGCTATGTCTTCAGCTTCATTTTCCCATAGAATTTATAGTCCCATTTTACCTTGTAAATATTAATAAATGTAACATGTAATAAAATTGGAAAAGATACTAAAAAAATATAATGATTCAGAGTCAGTGATGTATGTCAACTGACAGCTCTGTAATCTGCTCAAGACATCTCTCTCTTTCAGACTAAAACCCAGTCTTTTATTAACAACAATTGTACAAGCTACTTCCTTAGAAATTGCATTTACCCCAGGTTCCCTTTTGATTATTCCATGAATCAGCATTTTAAGGCCTTAGCCCCTTGACTCTTAGAAACTGAAATACAGAGCACACCAAAGCAAATTAACTAGACAGTGAGTAAATTTTTTTTTTTATTTTTATGTATCAAGTCCTATGCTGTTTTCTAGGCACAGCACTTGTGATTGCCATGTCTAGACATAGAGGCTATATTTATGTGAGAAAGTTAGCTTTAAGTATAATACTTTTTAATAATCTCTTTTTAAATTTAATGAGCTCTTATTTATGCCTATTCAAGCAGCATTAAAGCTCATTTTATAATTCTTAGCTACCTCAATGCATTCTTTTAATCTTTGAATTTTTTCTTTTTTATCTCAGCAAATCCAGGACTTATTATTGGAAAGTATTAAGTGGTACCAGAGAGTAGGAATATCATTAAACCATCATCTCTTTTTTTTCGATACAAGACTTTTGACTAGCCCCAACCTCTGTTTGTGTCACAAACTTAGTGACTTAAAAACAGAAATCTCTTTGTTATAGATCCAAGAGCTTCAAGTGTATTATTAGCGTGTTAGTACACGTGGTTCATTCTATTGGTTTTATGAGAGCAGAATCTCTTCTATCCTTCTTTCTTAGCTTCTAATAGTTTGATGGAAACCTGTATTTATAGGGACAACACATCGATCTTTGCTTTTTTGTTTACAGTGTGTGTGTGTGTGTATACATATGGTTCTATGCTTAGATAAGAACTTTAGTCATACTGGACTAGTAAATTCATCATACTCTATGAGAGCTTTATCTAACTACCATCATCATTTCAAAATAGCCCTATTTCAAAATAATGCCATATACTTATATACATTATGATTTGCCATTTCAGACAATCATGAATATAATTGGGCATGTACTTACACAAAGGCTGTGCATCTGTACAATATGAACTCAGAAAATGAGAGGGTTACATTAATTATATATACTTAAAATGAGTAATTATCAACATTTCCACATATATACACATATGCTCACATACATTTGAATGCCTTTCATGTTATAGGCATACCTTACATAGTTATATCTAAATATATGTGAAGTCTCAATGATCTTTCATGTTGCATATAATATAGCTTAAATGAGAGCCATAAATATTTTAATAAAATGTTTTAATGTAAGCATAAGCTCATTTATGTAATCCCAATAACACACCTTTTCCTGCATTCACATAAACCTATTTTTGTGCTCCTGTATACACTTAAGAGAGTAAAGTTAGGGGTTAATGCTTCCAGCTTCAGCTATTAGTCTCCCAGGGAATAATTGGAGTTATTGTAAATATGAGGTAGTAGATATAGAAAAAAGAAAAGAATCACTGATTGGGGGAACAGACAGACCATACAGTTCTTTAAATAGACCTTAAACCAAAATCTCTAAACAAGGTTGACTACCAGGGGCATGTCACAGCATCTTTAGCCATAGTCAGCTTGTTCAAAGATATAGCAGAACTCATGATGAATTATTCCTTTTGCCAAAGGCATATTTTTTCCTTCTAATAAATCAGTGGGACACATGGACTCTTCAAGAATCCAGAAGGAAAGTGATGTATTATATTGAGAGCAATGGTCTGATGGAAGCACCTTGTCTAAAAATCCAAGTCCACTGAGCTACACTCTGAGATGGGGAGAAGAATCATGGCCTCCTCTGTGTCAGACCTAGAAAGGTAGGAAGATACCTTCCAGGCAGAAGCTCTCTAGCAACAGGATGATTGTGAACCTCACATGTTCTGCACTTAGGTTCAGATAGTCCACAGTGAGACTCAAAAACTCAGCACCCTTTCACTAATGTTTTACAAGTATATAACTTTACTTCATATTCTGTTGAGTAGTATTATACAGTATGCTGATAATAGTTATATCATGTAAAAATAAGAACAGTATATGTTATAGAAGAATAGAGGGAAAAGCAGTACTGGGCAAAAGGAAAATTACTGTCGTTTTCCTCCTGTCTAAGGAATGCATAACACCATTTTTCAAACCAAAGCAAGAAGATAAACTATTCTTTTCCTAAGGAAATTGTTCCACATGAAAGAAAAATGACAAAGGATCATCAAACACCTGTCCACTTATGCATAGCTTGTACTCAGAAATCTTCATGT
>JADRCH010000377.1:39634-72698 GCA_019843965.1 Rhynchomys soricoides | reverse complement strand
GCATAGTCTGCATGAACCTATGTACTATTTCCTCTCCATGCTCTCTGTCACTGACCTGGGTTTGACTATTTCTACATTGTCAACCACCCTAAAAATCCTGTGGTTTCAGTCGAAAGATATCAGTTTAGATTTATGCATTATTCAGATGTTTTTTCTTCATGGATTCACATGTACAGAATCTGGGGTGCTAGTGGCTATGGCTTTTGACCGTTATGTAGCAATCTGCAACTCTCTTAGGTATACCATGATTCTTACTAATTCTAGAATCCCTCAGATGGGTTTCCTAGTGATAATGCGCACTCTACTATTAATAGTTCCACTACTTTTGCTCCTTAAGCCTGTCTCTTTCTGTAGAAGGAATACCCTTTCCCACTCCTATTGTTATCATCCAGATGTGATTAAGTTAGCATGTTCAGACACTCGGGCCAATAACATCTGTGGGCTAGTTGTTCTCATTCTGACCACAGGGGTAGATATTCCATGCATTGTCTTATCATATATACTGATCATTCGCTCTGTCCTCACTATTGCCTCCTCTGAAGAACGACACAAGGCCTTCAGCACCTGTGTGTCCCACATTGGAGCAGTTGCAATTTTCTACATCCCAATGTTTAGCCTGTCTCTGGTGCATCGCTATGGTCAGTCAGTGCCCAAAGCAGTCCATGCAATGATGGCCAATGTTTACCTTCTTTTACCCCCTGTGCTCAACCCCATTATCTACAGTGTGAAAACAAAACAAATCAGAAAGGCTATTCTTAGTTTGCTCTTTGCAAAATGAACAGAGTACTCTCAACTCTTAAAAATACTGGTGTGATTGCCATGCTCCAAAAGCAAATGTGGTTTGATATTCCCTATAAGATGTGAGAGTTTTCAAGATTTTAAGTTATTTAGCAAAGTTTAGTGAATATTTATATGTTTTCTGTTTAAAATACAAGTGTGCTATGCTTTACATGAGTTTTAGAATCTAATGAAGGAAATGTAAATAGTAATGAAGAAGAAATAAAACCATTGCTCAAAATAACTGACATTTCCTGATCGTTTTGTGCTAGAATTTTTCTAATGGCTCACAAGACATATTCTGCCTATCCTTCGAAACAAAATGTGTAACTATTTACAATACCATTAGAATATAGACTGTTGGTTAAATGAAGGTCTAGAGACAGTCAAGCCACGCATCTAACATGGATCAGAATTGATATTTTGATGTATGATTCCCATATCCTAGACACAATGCTCTGGGTTACACAATTTGCCAAATGTTCCCAGGGGAGATACTCCATTGCAAGAAGTAAAGTGTGCATCACTATGAATTCATATGCCAGTTTTCAATGTTTCACAGCATTTAAAAAACTATTTAGCTTATTGTATTTAGAGACAATACATGATATAAATCATAAGAATAAATGGTTCAGACAAGTAATAGTCAAAAGAAAGGTTTTGAAATTAGGTATATTTATTTCTTTATTTGATTAATGAACTGGAACTCTGGATCTAGAAGAGACCATTAAGTAAATGCAAGGAATCTTAGTGCAGAGGTTGTTGCTTTGTTTCTTAATGGTTCATTAAAAATGTATACTATAATAGTTTATATAATGAACAATGGTTCATTAAGAATTTAATACAATACATGTTATTGTCATCATAGGAAAATCAAATCAATATCAACATACTGATGTTACTTTGTAAAATTTCATGTTATATGAATGTATAAATGGCATACATGGCTTCTTTAACCAACCAATAAACAAAAGTAAAGATTGATTGATGAATTTCAGCTGATAAGTAATTGATACAGAACCAGGCGCAAAATATTTGCTTCTTAAAAATGGAAACAATTTGGATTTAGGAGACAGACAAAAGCTTAAACTTCCAGTTGCATTGTAGAAATTTAGAGATGTAAACAGCATGGTGGTATATACAATGGATGTCACAGGCATCTCACAAACACTGGGGCACCAATGTGATGGAGCCAGTTCACATTAGCTCACAAACCCATTTTTGTGTATTATTTTTCCAACTATGGGCTCATTCAAATTACTAATTTCCCACTCAACATATTTGGTTCATCAGCACACATGTGACTGTAGGTGCACTTTAGTGTGTTTGCCCTTGCATGATATAATAGGAATTAAAATATTAATAAACATGCAAAATTATGTTCTATAAACTTTTGAATATCTACATGAAACATTAACATAGGCAAAAATTAAGATAATGCATTTAATATATTATGGCTGATAACTCACAAAGTAGTCCTCTACCATGTTTTCCTTGCAATCTGAAATTTTAGGATTTCCAAGGACACATCCAAAGGATATTTTGGAAGCAATTCTCTGGAAGAATATAAGGAGTATGTGTACAATATTCATGAGGGAATATAAATTTTAAAATCATAGGCCATATCTGAAATAGGCCTTAAGATAAAGAAAACACAGAAATACTTCTGAACTCAGTGGAGTCCAATTGTTTCTTTAAATGCCCACTATTACACTGTTCTAAAGCCACAAAGTAGAAAGTTTTGCTCTTATGAAACCCACAGAAAAAGTAAGACCAGTTAAAGATGTAGGAGGAGGAGCTGGTAAATGTATAAGGCAGATACTAGCTGTTATACTAGGGTATCCACATATAAAAATTAAAATAAATCCAGTTTCTGAAAAAGTTATAAACTCACAATGGATAAAAATACACCATAAAATATGAAATGTTGAAAATGGTAGAGGAAAATACAGAGAAAACACATCAAGATAGAGGCATAAACTGTTCCAAGGTAGACTCCACTGGTACAGAAGTTTTTCTAAATATAAACAAAGATGATCACATGAAGTTGAGAAGCATCAGCACAGCAAATTAAATGATTGCTATTGTTGAACAGTAAAATTATTATGAACTACACATCACACAGGAATTGATAAGCAGAATATATGATGTGCAAATATTAAATGTTCTCCTCCATATCATAAACGAGCCACTGAAGTAAACAGCTCTGAAAATAGCCATAGATATCAAATGAATGTCTGCCAGTCTGCCAGGTTCTGAACCCTTAGCCATCAGAGAAAGACAAATGAAAACTGCCTTCATACCCCATCTTCTGTCAGGCAGACGCTAACCAAGTAAACCAGCAAACTGTATCAGTCAGGGCTCTCTAGAGTCACAGAACTTACAGGTAGTCTCTATATAGTTACGGAATTTGTTGATAGATTATAGTCTGTAGTCCAACTCCCCAACAATGGTCATCAGCAGCTGTGAATAAATATCCAAGGATCTAGCAATTGTTTAATCTCACAAGGCACACAGGCCAAGAAGAAGAATCTTCCTTCTTCCAATATCCTTATGTAGATCTTCAGCAGCAGATGTGGCCCAGACTAAAGGTGTGTGTACCACCACACCTGAAACTTGTGTCTTCCGGACTCAAGATCTAAATCACAGGTGAGCCTTCTAATTCTGGATTGTAGTTCATTCCAGATATAGTCAAGTTGACAATCAGGAATAGCCACAACACAAACAAATGCTAGTTAAAATATATGGAAAGAATCCTTATGGGGAAAATGTAACATGGCACAGCTACTATGGAAATTGGTGAGCATGCTCCTCAAAGAACTACAAATGTCAGTACTACGTAATCCAGCTGTATTGTCTCACTTATATCTTCTGAAAACTCTTACTACTATACTACAGACATACTTATATGGCCATAATTATTTTGCAGTACTATTCACAATAGCTAAAAATTTGGATCAGCTTAGATGTCAATCAACAAATTAGTTGATAAAAAGAACATTGTATATAATACGTACAGTAGAACTGTATTCAGCTATAAAGAGATATGAGATTCTGACATTTGCAGGAAAATCAATGGAACTAAAGATCATTGTTTTAAATTATTCATTATTTCAGAAATAGAAATAGCATGCGTTGTCTCATAGGCAGAAACTATGGATATGTAGTGTATCTGGCAGCAAAGAGAGATGTTTATGTGTGTGTGTGGGGCAACTGAGAGGAGTAGAATAGGGGAATCTGAAGTTAAGATGAATTATATGAGAGAAGAATAAATTTAAAAATATTTAAAAATCTAAGTTTTGAGTTTCTTTAGGAAAAAGAGCTAATATAAACTGGCTTTGTTTTTATACTTATGCATTAAAAGCATAAAAGAGATTATATTATTACAAATTAATATTAAATACTTAATGATGAACCTAATGTAGGATATTCAACTTCTACCCACAAATATATAAAAATTTCTGAGAAAAATTGAATAGTTTAATATACTGAAACCCATGGTCTTTTTGGAATTTCTGATGTAAATATCATATTTCTCCATATTTACATGTATTCTCAATAAAATAATGCGTGAATCTTGATATGAAACACAAGCTAAGCACATAAGGATTGTAGGAGTCAGAGAGTATTGAAGACACCAGGATAACATCGTAAAGTGAATCAACTAAGCAGTACTCACATGGGTTCAAAGACTGAAGTGGTAAGCATGCGGCTTGCATGCATTTGCACCAGGTTCTCCATGTATATGTTATAGCTGTTAGCTTGGGGATTGGGGGTGCTCCTAACCGTGGTAGAGGATGCATTTCAGACTCATTGTCTGTTCTTCAGACTCTTTTCCTCCTATTGGGTTGAATTGTCCGGGCACAATATGAGGGGTTTTGCTTTGTCTTAAAAATTATTTTTAGTCTCAGGACTCAAAAGAAGGGACCTTAGATGAAGTGTCCAACAGTAAGGAGAGGGAACTTGTAGAGTCCATCTCCAGTAGAAACACAGGGCGTCAAGTTGAGGAATGGGGTTGCCATCCCACAGTCAAAAATAATGGCCAAGAATTGCTCCTGTCTAAAAGAATTGCAGGAAGAAAAATGGAGACGAGACTGAGGGAAAGAAGGTCCAGTGGCTGGCCAAACTTGGGATCCATCTCAAGGGAAGGCTCCAAGGCCTGGCATTATTACTAATGCTATGGTGTGATTACAGACAGGAGCTTAGCATGGCTGTCCTCTGAGAGGCCTAACAAGCAGCTGACTGAGACAGATGCAGATACTTACAACCAACCAATGGACTTATGTCAGAGATCTCTGTAGTTGAATTAGGTAAAGGCTGGAAGAAGCTGAGGAGGAGGGCAACTTCATAGGTAGGCCAGCAGTCTCAAATAATCTGGACCTCTGAGATCTCTCAGACAAAGAGCAACCAATCAGGTAGCATACACTAGCTGGTCAGAGGCCTCTGACACATATAGCAGAGGACTGCCTGGTCAGGCCTCAATGAGAGAAGATGCTCCTAACACTAGAGAGAGGTGGCCTGGAAGGGTTGGGATAGGGTGGGGTGGGCATGGGGTGAGATGATGTGGGGATGGAGCTCCAGGGATGGGGATATCCTTTTGGAAACAGGTGAGAGGAGGAATAGGATGTAGAACTGTGGGAGGGCATACCAGGAGGAGGGTAATGACTGAACTGTTAAAAAATTAATGTAATTTTTAAAAAAGGAAATTAAAAAATAAAAAATAAGGTCCAGGTTTGGTGGCTGTATATGGGATGTATCCACAGGTGGGGCAGTCTCTGGATGCCCTTTCCTTCAGTCTCTGCTCCACAATTTTATCTCCATATTTTCTCCTGTGATTATTTTGTTCACCCCTCTAAGAAACACTGCAGCATCCACATTTTGGTCTTCCTTCTTGTTAGGCTTCATATGGTCTGTGAATTGAATCTTGGGTATTCTGAACTTTTGGGCTAATATCAACTTATCAGTGAGTGCATACCATGTGTGTTCTTTTGTGACTAAGTTACCTCACTCAGGATGATATTTTCAAGTTCCATCTATTTGTCTAAGAATTTCATGAAGTCATTGTTTTTAATAGCTGAGTAGTATTCCATTGTGTAAATGTATCACATTTTCTGTATCCATTCCTCTGTTGAGGGACATCTGGGTTGTTTCCAGCTTCTGGCTATTATAAATATGGATGCTATGAACATAGTGGAGCATGTTTCCTTGTTACATGTTGGAGCGTCTTCTGGGTATATGCCCAAGAGTGGTATAGCTGGTCCTCAGGTAGTACTCTGTCCAATTTTCTGAGGATCTGCCAAACTGATTTCCAGAATGGTTGTACCAGCTTGAAATCCCACCAGCAATGGAGGAGTGTTCCTCTTTTTTCTTCACATCTATTCCAGCATCTGCTGTCATCTGAGTTTTTGATCTTAGCCATTCTGACTGGTGTGAGGTGGAAACTCAGGGTTGTGTTGATTTGCATTTCCCTGATGACTAAGGATGTTGAACATTTCTTCAGGTGCTTCTCAGCCATTCAAGATTCCTCAGTTGAGAATTCTCTGTTTAGCTCTGTTCCCCATTTTTTGATAGGGTTATTTGGTTCTCTGGAGTCTAACTTCTTGAATTTTTTTGTATATATTGGATATTAGCCCTCTATCAGACATAGGATTGGTAAAGATCTTTTCCCAATCTGTTGGTTGTCTATTGACAGTGTTCTTTGCCTTCCAGAAGCTTTGCAATTTTATGAGGTCCCATTTGTTGATTCTTGATCTTAGAGCACAAGCCATTGGTGTTCTTTCTGTTCATGAACTTTTCCCCTGTGCACATGTGTTCAAGACTTTCCCCACTTTCTCTTCTATTAGATTCAGTGTATCTGGTTTTATGTGGAGGTCCTTGATCCACTTGGACTTGAGCTTTGTGCAGGGAGATAGGAATGATCCATTTGCATTCTTCTACATGTTGACCGCCAGTTGAACCAGCACCATTTGTTGAAAATGCTGTCTTTTTTCCACTGTATGGTTTTAGCTCCTTTGTCAAAGATCAAGTGACCATAGGTGTGTGAGTTCATTTCTGGGTCTTCAATTCTATTCCATTGATCTACTTGCCTGTCACTGTACCAACACCATGCAGTTTTTATCATTACTGCTCTGTAGTACAGCTTGAAGTCAGGGATGCTGATTCCCCCAGAAGTCCTTTTATTGTTGAGAATAGTTTTTGCTCTCCTGTTTTTTTTTTTTTTTGTTTGTTTGTTTGGTTGGTTGGTTTTTTTTTTTATCCCAAATGAATTTGAGAATTGATCTTTCTAACTTTATGAAGAAATGAGATGAAATTTTGATGGGGATTGCATTGAATCTGCAGATTGCTTTCAGGAAGATGACCATTTTTACTATATTAATCCTGCATTGTGGATGCTGAGAAGTGCTTGCTGATGGAAGCATGATAAGTTGTCTCCTGAGAGACTCAGGCAGAGCCTGAGAAATACAAAGGCAGATGCTCCCAGCCAACCATTGGATTGAGCCTGGAGTCCTGGATGGAGGAGTTGGAGCAGGGACTGAAGGAGCTGAGGGAGTTTGCAGCCCCATGGAAAGAGCAACAGTGGCAACTGGCCAGATCCCCTGGAGCTCCAGGAGACTGGACCACCAACCAAAGAATACACATGGAAGGACCCATGGTGTTGGCTGCATATGTGGCAGAGGAGGGCCTTGTTGGATATCAGTGGGAAGAGATGTCCTTGGGCCTGAGGTTGTTAGATGCCCCAGTGTAGCGAAATGCTAGGGAGGGAAGATGGGAATCGGTGGTTGTATGAGGGAGCACCCTCATAGAGGCAGGGGGGAGGAGGGAAGGGATAGGGAGTTTCTGAAGGGGAGACCTGGAAAGAGGAAAACATTTGAAACATAAATAAAGTAAATATTCAAAAAATGCAAATACGTCTAATCTAACTTGAGCATCATTTGATTCATATACATATAAAATTTAGCATGCTTTACACAATTTTCTAGATAAATAAATAAATAAATAAATGTATATAGACCTTTCTCTCTATGATACTAAATTAAAATTCCAAACAAACTAAATCCTGAGGATATATAACATTTGAAATAAATTATCCTTTAAGAGATAAAAAGTAATAGTAAATAAAAAAAATATTTTTTTGGCATATTTAGGAAACTAAATGCTCTGCATGTAATGCAATTTTGCAGGAAATAATAAATAACCACGCTAACTTGTCCAGCACTGGCGGGCCACCTCAGTCCTGATACTGGCCCCACTGGGCTACTCTCTCTAGATTGCCCTGGCAGTGCCGATTGCTGTGTTCCCAGCTCTGGTTCACTTGTCCCTGGAGCAGCTAGTTCTTTCTCAGCCATAAACCCTGTAGTAGGCAATCCATTAACATTCCAGTAACCAAATAGAATTGCCAACCTTGCGGTTGGATATCATAATACCCAGTAACCTGGTAAAATCAAAACGCTTAAAGCTTATAGTTAACCAGTCAGATTTATATATCAATAAATTCTCAATACATAAGATGCCCATACAATAATATCAAGACCAATTAATAATGGTACAATCTTCACACCTAGATTACACAAATCATCGCAATATTCTCACCTTTATGATATCATAATTACCTGTGGCTGGTTGAAGCCATGCTGGTTCACGTCTGACTCCATCTTGGCCTTCATCCTTCTCCCCCTCTGTTTCTCTGTCTCTCTCTTTCTCTCTCTCTCTCTCTCTCTCTCTCTCTCTCGCTCTTCCTGAACTCTTAGCCACCTCCCTTTTTCTTGTCCAATTACAGGCCTACTGCTGCACTAATATTTAAATAGATTGGATAGGGAAATTCTTGTCACAATGCAATTGTTTCTATTGCATACAGCATAATGACATGGACAAATTGCAAATGTATTACGTCCAAAAGAGATAGTCATTGTAGATGATTCAAGTTAAAGTATTAGAAATTTTTCAGGGAAACAATGGTACAGTAATCAAATAAAAAGTAATTGATATTAGATAATTGCAAAATATATGCATTATAATGCTTCTATATTTATATGTATTTTGATTAGATAAAATGACAAAGTCATTATTATTATACACACACATATACAAATGAATGAATAATATTTTACTATGTTCAAAGATTAAAAACTTTTTTCTTAACTCATTAATTAGATATTTTCCTTTCAAATACATTTTTAATATCTCTACCATTTTATTATGAGCATTTAAATTTTCTTATTCTTATTTTGAATAAAACCATTTTAAAAAGTAATTTGTATATTAATTCAACTAATAAATTAATTATAAGAACAAAAATATGCTGAAAGTTCATGATCTGAAATAACACCACGAAGGTGAAGATGAGCCATTGTCCCTTTATATTTGACTTGTAAAAACATGGTCAGCAAGGATAACTAGTACTGGGCTTCACTACCATGGTTTGAATTTTTTAAAATGTTTTGTAGTTGAATAGTATCAGCTCTCCTTCCTCCCTTCATTCTCTCCCAGACTCACTTGCAATTCTCCCATTCATTACCCCACCACTCTCAAATTGATGGCCCTTTTCTTTTATTATATTTGTTTTACACACACACACACAGAGAGCGAGAGAGAGAGAGAGAGAGAGAGAGAGAGACAGACAGACAGACAGACAGAGACAAAGACAGAGAGAGATACAACTTTGTAAGTCTGTTTTGTTGTTTTGTGTATCTTGGTTCTTTATCACAACCAAAGGACTAGGAATTCTTCTGCAAGTTTATACTTCTAGATAAGATGGGAAACCTACTGTAAATCTCAAAAATATATCTCCCTAAACAAGACCTGAAGAATGATCAACACCAATTGGCATCCCTGTGTGGACCTATGGATGAATACCTATGTCTATACCAAGACTCCAGACTTAGATGAAAAAGGATAGACAAACAATGAGTGCTTAGTGAATGAAAAGTATTCCTCCCTGTGGATGAGGACCCCAATTCATTATCCAATACCAAGTGGTCATCCCTAAAACGTAAATAATAAATGGCATAATAAATGGACTCAGCAGGTTATAATTATATATTCATTTAATTTATTTACCTAGATATACTACAGTAATAATTAAAGAAAAATAGGCCAAAAATTTGTGAAAGAATTAGGAATTGGTTTGAAAAAGGAGCTGAAGAAGGAAAATTATGTGCCCACACATTTATGTATTTGTGTGTGCTACATATGTTGGTGCTAATGTCTAGACTGTTTTCGTGAGTTCAATTGTAAAACAGAAAATAAAAGAAAACTTTCTGAGTGAGGAATTAATAAAGCCAGAATTTTCAGTAGAAATTATTTTTTTTTTGTAGGTAAGAAAAGTAAATTCTCTGCTTAGCAGGGGAGCAGATTGCTTTAGTAAAGACAATAGGTCCAGAGGAAGTGCAATTCCATTATTCAGGGCTGGACTGGAGAAGCAGGGCTGATTTTAACACAGAGGATAAGGGAAAACATGACTGAAAAAATTAGAGAAACTTTCATCATGTGAGAGACTGTTATAATGTAACTTCAATCCTCTTTAGATGTATAGGTGGTATGGCCTAAGCCCTTTGTTGTCACATGGTAGATAGTAGCGTTCTGGGTCCCACATCAGCTCAGTCACAGGGCACAACCACTTAGGAGGCTGGCTGGACACAAGGAGTTTGACTGCACTAACCCCATGCTGCTCCTGGGGCAGGTGTGGGCTGTAGGAAAGTGCTGAGGCACCACTGGGGGGAGGGGCAGGTACAGTTTGAGACATTGGAAAGCAAGAGCTGGTTCAGGGTTCCCCAGGCCTTTAATGTGGCTGGGGCTGTGGGGTTCTCAGGTTCTTGGACAAGGAGCTCGCTGGGAGGAAAAGGGGAGCTCCCATGGTGATTGTCCTTGGCTTGATGGCAGAGGCCTTCTTTGGGAGACTAGGCTGAGGCTATGTATGCTAAGGCCTTCTCTGTGGCTCCCCACTGCAGATTTCAATGAAAAGAGGCGATCCATAGTTCTGGATTGTTTATTGTCGTAGCAGAAGATGGATACCTAAAACCATGCCCCCCTTCTCAGGGTGGGCAAGGAGAAATGTCTGGGAAGAAAATCTTATTGGCAACACCCTCTGGGCCTCTAGATACCTCATTAGCACGGAGATCTCTGTCTTGAGGCTACTTGACTATAGGTCACATATCTTTTCCTATTGTCTTGGTCTGAGATGTTAGGGATGCCTCATCTACATGTGGAAGGGTTTGGGGGCATTGCCCTTACTGTGACTGATCGCCACAAATCTATTGGGGGCTGCAGCTACTTGACAGGGGCCTGGTGCCTGGGAGCAGGCGAAGCTCCTACTGTCTCTTAAGGGTCTCTGAGGCTTTAAACCTTTAGCTCAACCAAGGACTATGCTCACAGTCCATGGCTCCACAGTAGATTAAAAGAAAAATTAAATATATGAACGTTTAAAAAAATGTAATTGGGATAACAAAATATTGTTGCTGGATAGTTGTGGTCCCATTATAGAATGCTAAGGTATCACTAGGAATAGATTCTCATTAGTTCTTGCTCATGGGATGGGTCTCAATTTGGGCCAGGTATCGGTTGCCATTCCCTCCATCTCTGCTCCATCTTTGTCCCTGAACATCTTGTAGGCAGGACACATTTTGTCCTTATCTCTCCCTCTGGGAGTCCTGCCTGGCTATAGGCAGTGGCCACTTCAAGCTCATGTCCTCTACTGCTAGGAGTCTCAGCTAGAGTCACCCCCATAGATTCCCTGTCCCAGGTCTCTGGCAAGTTCTAAAGATGCCCCCCATCCCCTAACCCTGCCAGCTGCAGATTTCAATTCTGTTTCCCCTACGCTCCCTACACTTGATCCACCTGCCCTATTCCCCTGCCCATCCTCTCTCCCTCCCAGTCCCTTTATCCATCCACCTCTGAAATGTACTTTTATTTCTCCTTCTAAGAAATATTCAAGCACCCTTCCTTGCCGCCCCCCCCCCCCCCCCCCATTATTTGGCTTCTTTGAATCTGAGTATCATACCATGGTCATCCTGTAGTCTATGGCTAATATCCACTTAAAAGTGAATACATAACATGCATGTACTTTGGGTTACTTCAGTCAGGGTGATAGTTTCTAGTTCCATCCATTTGCCTGCAGAATTCATGATGTGCTAGTTTTTAAGAGCCAAGTAGTATTCCATTGTGTAAATGAACCACATTTTCTTTATCCATTTTTCACTTGAGGGACATCTGGGTTGTTTCTAGTTTCTGGCTGTTACAAATGAAGCTACTATGAACATAGTTGAGCAAGTGTCCTTGTGGGATAGTGAAGAATCTTTTGGGTATATGTCCAGAACCGATATAGCTGGTTCTTGATGTAGAAATATTCCTAATTTTCTGAGAAACCACCAAATTGATTTCCAGAGTGGTTGTACAAGTTTGGACTCCCGCTAACAGAGAAGTATTCCCCTTGCTCCAAGTCCTCACCAGCATATGTTGTTCCTTGAGATTTTATGTTTGCCATTCTGATGGATTTGAGATAGAATCTCAGAGTCTTTTTGATTTACATTTATCTGATTACAAAGAACTTTGAAATTTTTTAAGTGTTTCTTGGCCATAATAATTTTCTCAGTTGAGAATTTTCTATTTAGCTCTGTACCCATTTTTTAATGAGGTTATATATATGGGTTGTTTGTGTCTAACTTCTTGAGTTCTTTATATAGTTTAAATATTACTTCCTGTCAGATGAAGGGTTGATAAGAGCTTTTCTCAATCTGTAGGCTGTTGTTTTGTCCTGTTGACATTACCCTTTGCATACAGAAGCTTTTCAGTTTCCTTAGGTCCCATTTATTAATTGTTGATCTTAGCACCTGAGCTATGGGTTTTCTGTTTAGGAAGTTGTATCCTGTTCCAATGAGTTCAAAGCTATTCCCCACTTTGTTCTTTATTAGATTTAGTATATCTGGTTTTATGTTGAGGTCTTTGGTTCACTTAGACTTCAGTTTTTTTGCAGGGTGATAAATATGGATCTATTTGCATTCTTCTACATGCAGACATCCAGTTAGGCTAGCACCATTTGTTGAAGATGTTCTCCCTGTTCCATTGTATGATTTTGGCTTTTTTTTTAAAATCAAAACTCAAATGTCCATAGTTGTATGGGTTTATTTATAGTTCTTCTATTTGAGTCCATTGACCAACCTGTCTGTTTCTATACTAATACCATGCGGTTTTTAATCACTATTGCTTTGCAGTAGAGCTTGAATTCAGGAATGGTGATTCCTCTAGAAGTTCTTTTCTTATAGAAGATTGTTTTAGCTGTCCTGGTTTGTTTTTTAAATTATTTTGTTTTGTTTTGTGTTGTTATCCATATGAAGTTGAGAATTGTTCTTTCATTGTCTGTAAAGAATTGTGTTGGAATTTTTATGGGAATTGCACTGAATCTGTAGATTGCTTTTGGTTAAATGGCCATGTTCACTATGTTAATCCTGTCAATTGATTTTTGAATAGCTGTTCAAAGCTGTGATCCAAATCAGGAGCTTGCCCTTGATTTTCACTTGTGATACCTACAGATTTGAGTGTGTCTCCCTCTGCTTTCTGTCCCTATCATAGTCTGAATTTTCTTAACCTTCCAGAAAGAAAGCTTACTCAACTTCAAACCAACAGCTAATTTTAATCAAGTCAGTCATTGGAATATAAAGTCAGTTTAACAGCACTCTAAAATTGTTTTCTTTTTCAGATTTATTATATTTAAAAATCCTTTCAAATTTTTTGCTTTCTTGTTTGGAACACCCTAACGCATTATAATTTTAAAAAATTTCCATTTTATTCTTCCCTGAACAAAGCCACACATTTCATGGTTTTCATTTTTAAGACACATCACACTCTCTTTGCATGCTTTTTTTTTAACTTCAAAAATGTTTTTAATTATAATAAAATTACAATTTTCTTCCCCCTTTTCCTTTTCTCCCCCTCAGCCCCAGATGCCATCCCTGGAATCTCTTTCATACCCTCTCCCCACCTTTCTATTTGGCTTTTGCAGCAGACTGTGTCCACTCAAGCTGGTCTTGAATTTGCTATGCAGACAGTTTTCTGCTTCTGCCTCCTGAGTGGGAGTACTGGGACTCCAGGTGTACATCCTGACGTTAGGTTAATGCACTAGAGAAGATCAAACCCATGCTCTTACATGTCACACAGTACAATATCAACTGAGATACTTCCACAGGTCCCTTTGTATATGTTTTTACAGAGTATTTCTGCTACTATTTTTTGCTAGTTCCCTTTGCATGTATTGATTACAATTGTTAACCATAAATGACTACTCTTTTACAGAGAAACATAGGGAAAAGATATTTAGGAATCATCATAAACCAAAATGTTGTAGTAGTTTAAAAAAATCATTATTGATACTTTTATAATTGATAGAGACATCTGGATCTTATCATGTATTTTTTTCAGTGAGATATAAATGTATTTCAACCATTTAGTTTTGTCTATCATATAAAAAAGTAAGTAGCTAAAAGTACATAAAATTAAAATAACACAGTATAGAATATGTTCTTCTCTAGATATTTAGCAAATATCTGTTTATTTGAGACAGCATAATTTTAAGGTTGCAAAACACCTATAATAATTTAGAAAACATTTTAGTTATGTAAATTATAACATTAAACATAGCCATAATCTTGGGTAATTCTCTATTAACTGCTTTTACAGTGTATACATGTAGGATAAAATAAAATAAAATGTACAAAATAAAAGTAGTTAAGTTCATGAGTTTTTGTTTTGATGTCGTTTGGCATGCATGTTTAGTGTTAAGTAGTAAACAGTATTAAGCAATCACTTTTACTGCTTTTACATTCATACATTTGTCCTTAGGTTAGATTACTAATGTTTAAACATCTATTTGATGCATTATTGTCTTACAACTAGTAAATCAAAGACAACTAATTAAAAAACAAACACCCTAGGTCCCTTTTATAATTATTGCAGACAACTAAGTGGGCACAGCAGTTATTTCAAATCAATTGTGTTAAACCAGTCTCATTTATTAGATACTTAAATATTTACCTTAGTTTCTCTGTTATGGTTAATTACAGAATATTAAATTTGCATATACACTTCATTTAGAAATCAATAGGGAAAGAATTCATTTAGGGTATTTAAGTTAATTATGTAATGCTGGCCAGAGGTAGAAAATATTGCTTATGTATAACATAAATTTGTGTAGGTATATATGTGTGTGTGTGTATACATATACACAAAAGAAAATCTCATAAAATTGGAAATTTATTTAATATGTGTATTATATAAATGATTTTTGAGCTATGGTTTATATAGCGATGGCTAGCTTTTAAGACACTATGTTGAGAAAGTGACCTTGAAATTTTAATCTTTCTAACCTCTCCTCCTGAGTGCTGAGATTATAGTTGTGAACCATCATGCTTTGCTGTATTATTTAATTAAGATTTTTAGAATAATTTTAAGATTTTGGCTCTAAGGCATTATCAGATGAAAGCTTTGGACTACATTTTAAATGATGTTTGAGGAAACATCTAATAGCAGGCTGATTGTTTCCAAAGGCAATGTGCATAAGTATTAATATAACATAAGTTTCAAGTAATCTGAGTCTTTCTTGATCAGATGGGCACATTTATTTTGGTTTAAGGGAAGCATGAGTCTCTTGCAGTTTTCAGTGAGTTTAGAAGTCTAATATTTCAGCAGTGATGGGGAGCTCATGGACCAAGATGGGGAGGAAAATGTTCCAGAGATAGACACAAAGGGAAGTATGGTATCAAAATCTCAGAGCAGCATGTGGAAGGACAAGAGGGAATTGAAGGGAACATTGATAACTAAAGGAGGACAGAGGAGCAGACGCAGTGGGAAGGTGTGTCATAGAGGTGACAAAGTAGGAAGTGCTGAGATCTCTAAGATCACCGAGTTTCCAGTTATTCCCCAGAAATGTGTAAAAAGACTGGTATTGCCAACTTGGTAAAAGTAGGGATACATTTGATGTTTACATTAATATATCAACATTAAATAATAAATCAAGAAATTTTCAAAGCTGATTCTTTGAATTGGTAAATATGTAGAAAGGTGATGCTAAGGAATTAACGTACAATGTGAGCCCTTACTGATTTGTTCTGCTTGATTTTCTGACATCACGGATTAGATTTTCTTGAGCTTGAGCATCTTTATAAGCTTTGTTTCTGACACAGTTTCTCTAGAATCACATTTCTTATCTGTTGGCTCTTCACGCAGTATATGATAGGATTCATTACAGGAGGCACAAGCAAGAAAATGTCAGCCATGAGAATCTTAGATATGGGGGAACTACGGCTTGCAAAGCGGTGGATAATAGCAAGGGAGATGACAGGGACATAGAAAATGAGCACAGCACAGATGTGGGAGACACAAGTACTGAGGGCCTTGAGCCGTTCTCTTTGGGATGCAATGCCCAGCACTGCTCTCAGGATGAGTACATATGACACAAAAATAAATGTTATGTCAAGGATGCCTGTGAGAGCCACGAATAAACCATAGATGACATTGAACTTGTTGTCTGAGCAGGCCAACTTCATGACGTCCTGGTGGAGGCAATAGGAATGTGACAAGAGATTCTTCCTGCAGTATCTTAGATGCTTTAGAGTTACAGGGAAAGGCAGGATCAACAGCACATTCTTGAGAGAAAAGGCACACCCAATTTGAAGGATCCTGGCACTGGTAAGGATGGAAGTGTATCTCAGAGGGTTACAGATGGCAATAAAGCGATCAAAGGACATAATGAGAAGCACAGATGACTCCATAACTGAGAATTCATGAATGAAAAACTCCTGGGCAAAACACACATTAGGAGAAATGTCTGGAGAATTGAACAGGAAAACCTTAAGCATAGTAGGAAGAGAGGAAATGGACAGTCCTAGGTCAGAGAGAGCCAACATGGAGAGGAAATAATACATGGGCTCATGCAGAGAAGGCTCTGATTTTATGAAAAAGAGGATGGTGCAATTGCCCAGGATGGCCACAGCGTACAAGAGGCATATGGGAATGAAGATCCAAATGTGGGCAGATTCCATCCCTGGGAACCCAACCAAATAGAAAGTAGAAACTTCAGTAACTGAGATGTTGAGAATGGACATAGCAGCATGTGTGGAATCACGATGAATGGCTTCAAAGAAGTGTATAGTGGTGCTGAGAGTGGAGTGGCTTAAATGCCTGCTTTTGTCTTGTTGAAATCTTTAAGATGCTGTCAAAGCAAGAGAGATAGAAATTGTTTTTAGATATGCAGCTAACATGGAGGAAAACAGATCAGAAATAACTGTAGTAGTATATCAATATACAAATATGCAGGACATGTTAATATCTATGTCAAAGCATAGTATGACCTATTAATATCTAAATCTTAGTAATTACTGGTCACATGAAGGAGCACTCTGAATTTTTTCCGGTTGGAGTTCATTGCTTCTCTCTGTTCTTTTCTCTAACATCATTTCTTTGTGAGACAGATTCTTGAGTGAGCCCGTGCTTCTTCATTTCTAAACGACATTGCATTTTAAAAAGCAATCATTCAATAGACAGGTCTCAGTTGATTCACTGTTTACTTGTCTTCCTTTTCTGCTGTTGTTATTGTTTGCTAGTACCCCGGATTAACATATTTTCTATAAAATGGATATTCTGCGCTTTGATATGTGGTACTTAGTTGAAGATGTACAACTCATTTTATGTTAAACATTTTTAACTGAACAGTCATTTGTTATACTATTTTTGATATTGTCAATCATTATCATATTAAATACTCTCTTTTGAAATGTCTATTTAGTCTTAGATATTTCAATTTAAACCTGTTAGATAGTTTCATATGTATATGTGTATATATGTCAATTCTTTTTGAATTTTATTTATTTGTAAAACTTAATTGTATAAAATGGTTTCATTGCAACATTTCAGTGCATGTTTTTAATGTAACTTCCCATTCATTCATGTTGAATTTTTGATTCATTCTAAAATTCATTTTGAAATGTTTGACAATATTATACAGTTAACAACATATTTCTCTTCTCTTTCCTTTTTTTTTCATCTTCCTGTATGTCCCTCCCTGTTATCTTTCAAAGCCTTGACTTCTATTTTTATCAGTCATTTTATATATATACATATATATGTATATATATGTATATAATAACAATTGGTATATATGTATCACAATTATTAATCACTTTTGCAGCACTCTTCTTTTCTTCTAAATGTGAATTATTTTAAATCACCATGAATTCCTGCTTTCATTTACTAATCACTTCATTATTTTCCATTCAATTATTGGTACGCTTTCATGCAGTTTATAACTTATTTTTATTTTATTTTATAAATAACATTTTTATTTGTTTCTGGGACAGTGTGCTATTTTTGATGTACCTGTGCAATGAAAAATTATTGTTTCTGCAAATAAATAACATAGACACAATATTCAGTTGTAATTAATGCTATTTGTTTACCTTGCCAGATATGTTAAGTATCTTAGTTGTTAATAAAGAATTGTCTGTTGTGGCTGGTGGACTCCAACTTCCAAGACGTACTTCTGCTGCTGAGCAGGAAAAAAGAGAAATGTTTTATGAAAAGCTGGAGAAGATATTGCAAAAAGATCGGGCAAGAGATGTTATCTGCTTATTCGGTCCGTATACCTAAACAGTCATTAGAAGTTTTGTTTTGTTATTGGTTATCATTTTGATTGAGCCCTCAAAGGCTGTTTAATATTTATTTTGTTGTGGTAAACGAATTATTAAATGGGATGTAGGGTTTTTGCTGCTTTGCTTCCTCTCTTGCCAAGCTTACGTACAAATCAGGTCAGGCTTCACTCCTTCAGCTACTTTGCCACTTACTCTGGCAGTCTTTCCTGCAGAAAAAGAGATTTTGTTTCTTTTAAATTTCCTTTCAGTTGTTCTTTAGAAAACTCTACTCTCTAAGTTAATAACAATCTTAGTTGGATATTGATATTCTTTGGGGCATGTTGTGACTGAATTACAAGATCTTTCTATTTTTAACCTTTAAATCTTTTAATGTTGTTAAAGGTTTGGATTTAGATCATTCTACACCAATCCCAACTAATACCTTTTAGTTTATGTCAGCTCTCTTAATACAATAAAACTACATGTTTAATAATCAATCTAGAAAAATAGAGTAAGAACATTTTCATTCTTTATTATCAACCTCCGCTTATTATAAATGACAAACAACCTTGTGTTTAACACAGTGGAAAATTTCAGATCTCATTAGAATTATGTTTCCAGAGACATAAAGAATATTTTGGTTTGGTATAAAAAGAGTGACTTTTAGAGAAGCTAGAGAAAGCTAGAATGGTTCATAGAAGGTTTTCTAAGTCTATTTGTAGCTCAGAAGAGCGTTCAAAATCCAATTCTCCAGTTTATAGAAATGTAAGAAAAATGATTACAGTAAGAGACCTTGAAGGTTTTCAGAGAGTAGCATGAAGTTCTGCATTAAGTTGAAGTTAAACATGAGATCATTTATTGTGTTATTCATACTAGTGTTGGGATGATGCTTGATGGGATCAATTAAGTATTATAAGGGTTTTTTCAAGTTCTCCATTTACTTACTCAGAAATGAGTATTAAATGGCAAAAATCTGAGCTGAATAAAGGTAAGGTGCTCCCCACTGTGCTACTAACTGATGTTTTATCTGTAGAGGGAACACAAGGGATTTTAGGCACTTACCAAGGTGTGTCCTACCTGGTCTGCACCTCAAGGCTAAACAGAGATGAGCCAGAATAATACTACTCCAGACTTGATTGTCACATTCTGAAAGGCTGATTCTAAGTTTCCCCCCCTGAAGCCATTTTAGTAGATTAAAGGCCCTAGGGAAGATAATGCACTATACTGTTCTCAGAGGGACTGAAATACCCATTGCTTTCTCATGCAGGTGAAAGCCCGTTGAAGAACAGTTCAACTCAATTCCCAGTGTGCAGAAGATTTGGATGATTATGCTTAACTGTCTATGAATCCACCTCTGCCTCATCTAACAAAATACATTTTTTTTCTTGCATTTTTATATCCTTTTGGAGAACTGGCCACATCGTATTTTTCCAGATAGTTTTGTTTGTTGAGTTTGTTAACTATAGTTGGGTTAATTTACTTTTGCTCCTTTCTGATTAATGTAACTGTCTGTATAAAATAATAAATGCTGCCTCTTTTAAACCCAAAAGGACTCTTGAATTTTTGTTTTGAAGAGCATTCTACTTACATCATTTTCCAATTTTATTTTGTATGTTTGTGGAAGTGATTTTTTTTTTTATTTTAGCTATGTGCATGCATTTGGCTGTGTACTCATTTGTCTGTATGTGTACTCGCACATGCACATGCATACTTATGCATATGTGTGTCCACTGAGACCAGAAGAGGGAGTCGTATCCTTGGGAGCTGAAATTACTGGTGGTTGTGATCTCCATGCTGGGTGCTGTTAAGCAAACTCTGGTCCTCTGCTAAACAACAACTGTTCATAAATCATTGAGCCTTCTTTCTTGCCTTCCTTTAAACACACACACACACACACACACACACACAAACTAGGTTGTGATATTTCTTTTATTCTTTCTTCTTATTATCTTTAATCTTTTTTTCTTTTTAACAGTCCAGTCTTTATCTCCCCTCCTGGTCTGTCCTCCAACAGTTCCTCATCCCTTTCTTCCTCTCCCCTTTCTCCAAGAGGATATCCCCACCCCACCCCATCTCTGCCAGGCCTCCCCATTCCCTGGGGTTTCAAGTCTCTCAAGGGTTAGGTGCATCTTCTCTCACTGAGTCCAGACCAGTCAGTCCTCTGTTGAATACGTGTCTGGGCCTCGTACCAGCTAGTGTGTGCCAGGTTGGTGGCTCAGTGTCTGAGAGGTCTCAGGGATCCAGGTTCCTATGAGGTCACCCTACTCCTCAACTCTTTCCAGCCTTTCCCTAGTTCACCCACAGGGTCCCTGACTTCAGTCCATTGGTTTAGTAACCAACCAGACTCCCCAGAGCTCCTAGGAACTAAACCACCAACCAAGGAGTACACATAGAGGGACCCATGGCTCCAGCCACATATGTAGCAAAGGATGGCCTTGTCAGACATCAATGGGAGAAGAGGTCCTTGATCCCGTGAAGGCTTGATGGATGCCCCAGTGTAAGGAAATGTGAGGATGGGGAGGCATGAGTGGGTGTGTGGATGGGGGAACACCCTCATAGAAGCAGGGGAAGGGGAATGGAATAGGTTATTTCCGGTGGGGAAACCGGGAAAGGGGATAACATTTGAAATGTAAAAGAGAAAAGTATATGCAGCTGTCTCAGTCAGCTGCTTATTGGTTCTCTCAGAGGGCAGCCATGCTAGGCTCCTGTCTGTAAGCACACCATAGCTTCAGTAATAGTGTCAGGCCTTGGAGTCTCCCCTTGAGAGATGGATTCCAAATTTGGGCCAGTCACTGGACTTTCTTTCCTCAGTCTCTTCTCCATTTTTGCCCTTGCAGTTCTTTTAGACAGGACCAATTCTGGTCAGAGTTTTTGACTGTGGTATGTCAACCCCATGGCTCCACTTGATGCCCTATCTTTCTACTGGAAGTGGACTCTATAAGTTTTTCTCCCCACTGTTGGGCATTTCATCTAAGGTCCCTCCCTTTGAGTTCTGAGATGCTCTCACCTCCCTGGTCTCT
Organism: Rhynchomys soricoides; assembly: GCA_019843965.1. Taxonomy (NCBI): domain Eukaryota; kingdom Metazoa; phylum Chordata; class Mammalia; order Rodentia; family Muridae; genus Rhynchomys; species Rhynchomys soricoides. The sequence goes on along the minus strand of JADRCH010000377.1, from coordinate 51,289 downwards.
GGTACATTCTGGAGTGTCCCCCCACCTCCCATCTCCTGAGGTTGCCTGTTTCCATTCATTCTGCTGGTCCTCAGGCTTCATTCCTGTTTCTCCTCACAATACCTGATCATGTTCCCCTTTTCCCTTCCCCCTTCCCTTTCCCTTCTTCTCCCCCCCTTATGATTACGTTCTTCTCCCTCACAAGTGGGATTGAAGAAACCTCACTTGGGCCCTTCGGCTTGTTAATCTTCTTGAGTTCTGTGGATTGGATCCTGAGTATTCTGTACTTTTTTTGGGCTAATATCCACTTATTAGTGAGTACATACCATTCTTTTTGGTTCTGAGTTACCTCACTCAGGATGATATTTTCTAGTTCCATCCATTTGCCTGCAAAACTCATGATGTCCTCATTCTTAATAACTGTCATGCCTTCCTTTTAAAAATACTTTTTAAATTTTATTTTCTGTTTGTTGAAATATCTTACATATCAAATAAATTAATCTTTTATTGTAATTTGACTTGAAAAGTGTTTTTCCTGTTACTCTCTCATCCCAAATTTGACCACCTTTGTATTGAACAGCAGAGTGATTGATTGATTGGGTGCAGCTGATTGGGTGCATTCTTCAACGTGAACAAGCTATGTAAGTAAGAAGGAAATAGAGCTATCTGACAACCTGAATTCATTCAGTTATAATGAAGTCACATTCCACATTGCAGAGATCTTTGGTGCCAATAATACCATCCTTCACCATAGTCTGGAGCTGAAGAAAAACCCTTGGGATTATTAATGACCATTGACAGGTCAATGAATTTGTTTTTTCTTCAGAAAAGGTGCATGATCTTGGGTTTGGAGGGCCAATGTAGACAAAAGAAGCCTTCCTCACAGTTTTTGGTAGGATCTGTCTCCTATCATCTCCCCTGGAGAAGTGACTCAGGCCTGTGTGACAGGGAGATAGATGTAGGTGGTGTACCAAGTACTACCCCACAGCTATTTTATGGTTCAGTGATACATTATAGAAGCAGTTACTCTAGGATTCACATCGGATTTCAGCCCCAGTGATGGCGACAAGATGACTGTTCGTACAACAGTCTACAGTACCTTGTGTGTCAGCTTTCCTGAGGCTGTGTTACACACCATCTGAATCCTCTAGTAACTTTAAATAGAGCTTATACAGCACACCACTTGGGCTACCGTACACTTTGCAAGCTGAGACTTTTGCCATCATCCATCTAACAGCAAGTATATCCTGACTTGTCTACTTTGACACACTTAATCTATGTTTAGAGACAACTAATTCTTTTTTGCTTGTTTGCTTGCTGCCATATCAGAAAGACACAATGAGGTCTCTATGTGTGAAAATTCAATATAACTGTTTGAACTCTGCTGGGATATTTACACCCATATAACACATTATGGTAGTGACAATTTTAGAAAATTTTTCTCTTTACAAAACACAAAAATATGCTTCATTTTAATCCCAGGTATTGGATATGGGCTGCTTTAGATTAGCATGGGTGTGATTTTACCAGCACCGGGTAGTTTCTGTGATTGTGTAACATTTGGAATTCTGGGAACTTTTCAGAGGATATATAAATTTTGGGGCCCTAAGAGGTGGGATGGGTTGTTGGTTGGTTGCTGTTGATTGTTGCAGTTTGTTAAGTAGTTGTGTGCAAAGAAGAAACAACAAGAAAAAGTAACTAGATATCCTGACAGGGAAGAACAAACTTGCCCCAAGGAACTTGATGGCCTTAATTAGCAAGAAGTAGTCTTATAATAATATCACCCCCTTTCCTTTCAATCCTTTTTTCTTTACTATCTAGAGTTAGGGGGTGGAAAGGGGTGGAAGAAAGAAGAACCCACAAAGTGTCAAAAGGCAGCGACACACAATAGCCTTCAGTGTTGGAATGGAGAACACATATTTCCCACATGGTAACTGGCCTAGTAGTGATAACATACATCTCATTACAAAGTATAGTGGATTTTGGCTTAGGTTAGATATTGTATTCTTGATGATATAATATCCCTTCAGGAATCAGCAGTGAACCAATAATCCTGTTTTAGCATTATATTCTATGCCTCTATCAGACCAGAAGCATCTAGGTTTCAGATGGTAAGCTCTAAGACTGTGGGTCATGTTGCATAGCTAAATGTGAGGAGTGAAAATAATGGCAATGGCAAAAAATTTTGCAACACCCAATAGTCAAGTCATAATTCAAAATCGAATTCATAGTGAACGGGGAGGCATTGCTGTGTTGTTTCTTGTGTTGCAGCACGCAACTCTACTGCAGCCTTGTTACTCAACACTCAATACTCACAGTTTCCACTCCTGTTCTGCCCCTGCTGTACAATGCCTACAGCACTCATGGCTTGAGCTTTAAATTCCCATGTGTTTTTTCGCCTTGTGTAAAGTTTTCTATTCTGAAGGAAAAACAATGATTTAATGATAGAAAATAAAGTTTCTAATGTCTTTCTGAGGCCATTCTTCATCATTACGAAATGATTATGGATCTGGATCACATTGTGTTAGGATATTTGGTATAACATTGTTTGAAATTCTGATGAGTTTCATCAATTTTTTTTTCTGGTAAATTTTGACTTCAAATTAAGACATAATTTTCAAGCTTAAAAATTGTCCTAATCATACTTCTATTATTTTATTGTACATTTATGTAAAAATCAGCAATGTTGGTTATAAAATAAAATACTCATCAATTCTGAACAAATATTGAGGATTCCCAATGTCTTGCAACATCAAATATTCACTCAAGAATTAATTCTTTATGGAAAAACAAACAAGCATATTGAGCTCATTATGTGCAAGTTTGCTTTTATGTTTAATACTCAGTAAACATGTGTGTGTGTGTGTGTGTTTGTCTATCTCTATATCTATCTCTATATCTATATTTATATCTATATCTATATCTTCATGGTTCATTGGCCAGTATAAATTTATTTTATATGTGCATATACACAGGGTCACAAGGCTACATGTAAACATTTAAAGGAGCAATGCTCCTAGTCAGAGCAAAAGAACACTGGAAACTTCTCTCCATTATACTTTTTCTGCTGCAGCTTAGATACTTTGGTCAGAGTTGATCTGTGGCACACTACCTGAGTTTCAGTCATTCTTTGTAACTGAAAATTTGTGATGACAATTGCATGGCATATGTGAAAGTTAGTATCTGTTTAGTTGCAAACACGCAAGCTCCCATTTCATCTCAGAAGGTAGAACTTTAGCTGATAACTAATCCCAGCTAATAACATTTTCTTTCTTTCTTTCTTTCTTTCTTTGTTTTGGTTTTTTTTTTTTTTTTTTGCCACAGAGGCAGGTAAATGTCCAGACAAGATGAGTTTTCTATATTAAGATCAGAATTTTAAGACAGAGAATCTGGTGCTCTAATACACAAGAGAAAATCCTCTGTGGAAGGATTTTCACTTTCCCAGCTGGTTAGTAGGAGTTAGTACTTATTTTCTTCTTCATTTGTGAGAAATGATGTGCAGTTTTAGAACATCAAGTAAATAAATGCATGTCCTTCTCAGGACTTCTGTACTAAGGATTTCATGCCATGACCACTATGCTTAAAAATCACTGTAGTGATTAATACAGAGACATACAAATAGATTGGTACTGAGAGTAAGTGTCTATGGCATGCTCAAAATTCAATAAAGGAATCCATATCACACATTCTTACCATAAAGGCTCAGTGAACATCAAAGGAGACAAGAATAGAAAGACGGCAAGTGCCAGAGGGCTGGGAGGATTGTGGTATCAGCTGTATTCTGGACATGATAGGAACTTTGGACTCCTAGACTCATGGTAGACCTTCACAAGGTCTGCACAAGATTAAGTTGGTCAACACTCTAGTATGTAGGAGAAAGGGCTCACATGATTCCACACCTAGCTGGGGAGCTATTAACACCTGATGAGATGAAACATCTCAGTTTTTATTAGGGGTATGTCTCTAGTAGATTAACATTGCTCCTTTGTATAGCCTCATACCTATGAGCATATGGACATCACTAATTAGACTTTAAAGTGCCTGAGAAAAAAATTCCTATTTCTAAACCACTCCCTCCTCTAAGGAGCTGAAGCTGGGATTCTCCACTCTTTGTGGATGCAATGCCTCACCTCTAAGATACCATACCTTCCATCCAAGATAAATGCAGACAACTCTCAGGAGGTGAAGACATGCCTTGTTGGCCCAAGCAACCTAAATTGAAGTTAAAGGATGACATCTTGGGCTATTATGAAGGTTAGTTTAATTTGTCAGCATAATTCAGAATCACCTGACAAGAAAGTTTCTGTGGATTGTCAAGATCAAGCTGGCCTGTGGGCATATCTGTGGGAGACTGAATTGATTATGTTAATTGATGCATGGGCAACAACCAATACCTGGGTTTGCATTCTAGACTGTATAAGAGGAGGTGAGCTGAGCAAGCATGCAGTCACTCATTTCTCTATGCTCTTGACTGTGAATGTGATGTTTTCAGTTCCTGTTGGCTTGACTTCCCTGGTTGCAACCTGGGACCACGGGTTAAAATAAACCCTTCCTCCCTTAAAAGCGATCAGACAAACAAACAAACAAATAAAAACAAACAAAACCCAAACCCCAAGCAACTGGAAAGGGCCATGGGCAGATCTGGGAGCAGTTAAATGGGGAATTGCAGGTGAATATGATTAAACTATATTGTGAACATGAATAAATTCTCAAAACTATGTAGACCTATATTAAAAGCAGAGGTAATGTGTATAAAACTACTAGTTGTTATGAATAAGAAGATGCCTTGATACTACTTTTGATAGTAAAATATTTTGAAAGTGTCAACTAAATAATGAAATAAATACGCAAAACATGCACTCCTGGACAACTAGGACTTAAAAATAGGCAAGGCTGTAAGCTGAAAATCCAAATAGCCCTATGATGTTTAAACTACAACTTTTAAATATATCTTCCTACAAATATTTTGAAAACTTACAAAAAGAAAACATGGATAATAATTAATTATCAAACATAGAATGAAAATGTTTAAGATGGTTAATAAAGAACCCACGAAAATATGTGTAAAATATTGTGAGCTGGGGATAGAAATGTCACCTAAGTTAATTTGAGTTGAACACAGCATGATTTAAAACAGAACATGGCAAACTGATGGTGCATTTTGAATGTGATTTTCTCTCTGTGGTGTGTGTTTGAACAATCAATCTCGCTGATATTATTGTTCGGTAAACTTGAAGAACCTTTAGGAGGTGGACCCTTGCCAGGGAAAGTAGGTCACTGGGGTGGGCCTCGAGGTTTTCTAGTTTTGATCCACTTTCCCTTCACTCCTTTTCCTGACTGTATATGAAACATGTCTACCAACTTGACAGCTTCTGATAGCATGTTTCTTCCTACCATGATGGACTGTAGCTCTTTTTAAACTGTGAACCAAAGAGGATCCTCCTTCTGTCACCTTGTTTGTCAAGTATTGGTCACAGCAATGAGACAAATGGCTAATATACATGGAAATAAAGAAGCTCCTCAGGCCATTTCATTGATAAACAGTGATGCAAACATTTCAAAACCCAGTATCAGATCAAATCTTAGCACTAGTCACACTAACAAAGGAAATCATGATGATCATAAGCTCACAAATCTCAACTTCCAGAAAGTAAGTTCATGAAATTTGCCATCTAATATTGAAGATAACTTTATTTTGATCAAGAGAAAGTCATGCTATTAATTAATAGAGTTAATTGTGAAAAGTCTAGGGAACATATTTCATAGTAGAATATTGAAATCTTTCCCTAGTATATGCAGAGAGGCATCAATATTTTATATCATTCTACACTACATTGCACTGGAGAACTTAGCTAATTCAGTAAAGCAATGAATATAATAAAAGACACAAGACTGGAAACAGGATTGAAGAAATATGACATTATTTTAGCAGATTTAATTAGATTCCAGCTAAAGCCTGAAGAGTCTCTCAGTCACTTAACAGAAGAGCACACCACTTAGTTGTCAGGTGTCAAAAGATCAGCCCTGAAAATATTCATACAGGTATCATTATATTACTGATTAGGTTATATTTAAGAACATGTATGAACACATATACATACAAATGCACATATACATATATCATGAAATATAAGGCTATGAATTTGAGGGAAGCAAGAAGTATATGAGCATGTTTGAAAAGAAGACAGGAACCGAGAGAAATTTTAATTATAGAATTTCAAAAAGTAAAATAATAAAGCACCTCAACACAAGGTTTCTTCCAGAAAAAAGGCTATTGTGTACTATCTTTATTTTTACACTTATTTATTAAGTATTGGAAAAGTAATTTATAAGGTTATTCATATTATAAAAAATTAATATAAAATACTTAAGGATGAATCTAATTTAGGACATGCAATTTCTATACATAAACATTTAAAATTACTGAGAAAAATTGAATACTTTAGTACATCAAAGCCCGTGATCTTATATTGAAATATCCAATCTATATCACATATATTCTTAATAAAATTATACACTTTAAATTTTGGTATGAATCATAAGGCATTTCTTGGGTTTATGGAGACATAAAGATTTGGGATGAGAATGTAAGCAAACCAAGAATGTTCTGAGAGGCCATGATTGATCTAAGCACCATAAAGGTGAACATGAGTCTTTGTCTCCTTAACACATGCTCAGCAAGGGGCCTAGCACTGGCCTTCACTATGCTGGTTATTTTATTTTTTTAATTTTTATCATTTTTAATTGAAATAGAATTAGTTCCTTTTTCTTACTTCAGTCTTTCCCAGGTATCCCCTTTTGAAACTCTCCTATGCCCTTAGCACTCTCAAGTTGATAGATTTTTCTTTGATTATATTTGGTACACACACAGACACTGACGCTATCACTTCCTGCTATACCCATGTATGTACAGTATCTATAAACATAACTTGCTGAATTTGTTTTGTTGTGTGTAGTTTTGTTCTTTATCATAACTGGAGAACCAGGATTTCTCCTGCAAGATTATATCTTCTAGATATGATGGGAAGCTACATTGTGAAATCTCATCAATATGCCCAAAGAAGACATGAACAGTGACCAACACCAATTGACATGCCCATGTTGACAGGGGAAATATCACAGGACCTTATTGCTAGATGAAGCACAACAAGCAAGTAATGATGCTGATTAGAGAAAAAGAGTCTTCCTCATGGGTGAGCTACCTAATTATTTATGTGATACCAAATAGTCATACCTAAACATATATAAAAAAATATACATATAAGCTATAGTAAATGAACTCAAAAGGTTGCCTTTATATATTTGTGTATATTTGTATATATATATTTGTGTCTGTGTGTTGTGTGTGTAAATAAAAGAGTATTTCTATAACAGCATATATACATTTATGCTTAACTAAGCATATATATATATATATATATATATACACATATATACATATACACAAATGTATATATACAGTAATAAAGAAAAAGAGGTCAAATTTTGAGGATGAATTGGGGGAGCATGGGAAGGGCTAGAAAGACGAGTTGAAAGAGGAAAATGCTATATTGTACTTTAAATATTTCAAATGTAATTTAAAAATTAAAAAGTAAACTTTTAACTAACTTACCTCATTGAGCTTATTTGAAAAACATAAAAAACAAACAAACAAACTACTGTGCATGAAGGAAGAAGTAGAAACCATAGATGGCAGTAGGGATACATTCTGAGGACTACTGTTCTGTGCTCTAACTGATGGTCAAATGCTGTGTGCATCATTTCCCTTCTTAGTATCTAGCAGATTTTAAAAACAATCCCTTGTGCTCTACCCCAGGAGAGATAAGGAATATTTATAGAGGCAGAGTAATACATAACAAGCCTTAAGATTCCCAGAATCAAAGAGCATATGCAATCAGTGCAGACTTAACTGATTTCAGGTGAGGGTTGAAAACCAAAGGTACCAAGAACTAAAACAGAAATACAAGGAAATTGCAGAAACAAAGGCAAAGAATAAATAGAAAAACGGAATTAGAAGCTGAAAGGACATAGGTTTAGATAAAACCAAAATAGAAATAGGAAAGAGAAGAGAGACAAATAGGACATTCAAAAAGTGAATGAAAAGAGACAAAGAGGAAAACACAGAAATAGAATTAAAAAGAGAATATGACTTTATCTCCAGTAGGAAAGTTTAGTCAGAAAGAAATAATGCAACTATTAGTCATTTGGGACTAAAATTTCCTGATGATCCAATTGTCTTGTGAATAAACCTCAGGTAAGTGTTGATTTCCAATTACAAATAAATGGTGGGAGGAGTTTTTCACATATTATGTGTTAACATATACTTCCAGAGACAAAATTTGTTATATTTTGTAATTTAGGCGGGGGTGTCAATTTTGAAATGAGAAACAAATCATCATATCCTTCTTCTTTTTTTTTTTTTTTTTTTTGGCAATTTCAGGCAAACTTGCCATTTGAAAAGTGTTTTTGAGGACCGCAGTTATGATGTTGTGAAGGTGCATCTTGTCCTCAGCAGTTTACCCTTAATTGCAATGAGTTTGCAATTGTAACATGGCATGCGTATTTTCCTTGTACCTCATTAGCAGTAGCTATGACTCCCAGTGTTATTCCATCATTTCTCAATCTCAGTGTAATTTAATTATACTCAACCCCCCAAATCAACCAGACCAATGACCTGCAAATAGAATAAAATGAGCCTAGAAAGGACAACTGTAGAGAGATCAAGGCTAGTGAAAAACATGGCAGATGGTACACAGAGAGACAGATGAATGATAAATCAAAACTATACAGAGTGGAACACCAGCTAATACAGATAGCCAAGGATATGAGATGGGAAGAAATAGGCCAAAGGATGAAATTTGCATAAGAAGAGAAATCTAATAGCCTAATAAATAGTGTACTGATTTATACAAATTTAGTTGGTTGGTGAATAGATCTTAGATGCTCTTACCATACATATATACATCCAAAAAATGTTATCTGAAAAAGGTGACAGGATAATTTTATTGTCTCTTATAACCATCTATATATACATACATTAAATATGGATGTGCTGCATGTTTTAAATATATGATCAAGAACAATTTAAAGTATAAAGAATGATATTGGTGTTTGCTATATTCTTCAGTTCAGTATATGAACAACCCTGTAACTAAACTTTTCCAAACATTAAAATCAAAATAAAGGAGATTCAGAGCAGGAGCAAGACAATTACAAATTCATAACCCACCTTTACAGAAATATCTGAGAAATAAAGAAAATATAATTTGTATTTAGGTTGAAAAGTCCTGGCATGGAATAAGAGAAAATTTCCCATTGTGTCTAAAACACAAGCTCTGTGTATGTCTCTCTCTCTGTGTGTACATGTGTGCTGGTATATATGAGCATATTTGTATAATTGTTGTGTGTGCTACGTATGTTGATGCTAATGTCTACCTGGTTTTCATAAGATAGTTGCAGCCTAACATCAATCACCGATTGACACAAGAGCATTTCTGAAAAGGTATGTGAAAAATATTATGCTTATTCTCTACTTCTGTTATTGTATTATAGAGTAAAACTTTCTGTATTTTTCTGTATCATATATTTTTCAGGTGTTTCTGAAGAAGATCTGTCAAGTTATTTGTTATAGACTATATTTATTGGGCATACACTCTTGACATTTCATAATTTGAGAAAATGTTTCTTACATAATAATGACTGTCAATTTCTTCTTTCTTCCAAGGTGAACACAGTGGGAATGTATATTTTTATTCTAATTGCCTTGTTTGTTGTGATACCATTTGACTGAGCAATCAAGAAGAATCTGTCAAGCTTCTTGAGGCTCACCATGCTTGCCTGGAATAGTAGTGATGTTACAGAGCCCATATTTATCCTGAAGGGTTTTCCTGGACTGGAGTATGTCCATTCTTGGCTCTCAGTGCCTTTCTGCCTTGCTTATTTGGTAGCCTTTGTTGGCAATGTAACCATTCTCTCTGTTATTTGCATAGAGTCTTCACTCCATCAGCCCATGTACTACTTCCTGTCCATCTTGGCAGTGACTGACCTTGGTCTGTCCATGTCTACACTTCCTACCATGCTGACTGTGCTGTGGTTGGATGTCCGAGAGATACAGGCGAGTGCTTGCTATGCTCAGTTGTTCTTCATCCACACATTCACATTCCTGGAGTCCTCGGTGCTTCTGGCTATGGCCTACGACCGTTTCATAGCAATCTGCCGTCCACTGCACTATTCTACCATCCTCACCAACAGTGTAATTGGCAAGATTGGTGTGGCCTGCTTGCTACGAAGCATGGGAGTTGTTCTGCCTACACCTTTGCTACTGAGACACTATCACTATTGCCACATCAATGCCCTCTCCCATGCCTTCTGCTTACACCAAGATGTTCTGAGGCTGTCCTGCTCTGATGCCAGGATCAACAGTATCTATGGACTATGTGTAGTTATTGTTACACTAGGTGTGGATTCAGTCTTCATACTTATTTCTTATGTTCTTATTCTGAATGCAGTGCTGAGTATAGCATCCCGTGAAGAGCGACTAAAGGCTCTGAACACCTGTGTTTCCCATGTCTGTGTGGTGCTCATTTTCTTTGTACCAGTAATTGGGGTGTCAATGGTCCATCGCTTTGGGAAACATCTCTCTCCCATAGTCCACATCCTCATGGCTGACATCTACCTGCTTCTCCCTCCAGTACTTAACCCAGTTGTGTACAGTGTGAGGACAAAACAGATTCGTCTAGGAATTCTCCGCAAGTTTAGGTTAAGTAGAAGGTTTTAAGTTACTCATATCCTCTGATTTTTGCCCTAGGAAATATTAGAAAAGATATTTGTTTTATTAAATGGAAAATATATACTGTAGTTCTTGGGTCATATCTGGCTAAATTAGAATAAACTAATTCTTTTACCTTCTAAATATGCAGTTTAAATTAATTTTAGTCATTATATCATTTAGGTTCTCATGGCCAAATTGTGATAATTATTATGGCCTATTTTTGTACCTAAGAATATTATGAGATTTAATAATGGAAAACACATGTAATGGGAATTAAATTTTTGAAAAACTATATAATTTTCACATTATAAAACTATTACGGTAACATTCCTTATGTAAAATAGATTTAACAGTTAGTAATGATAAAAACTGAGAAATTGATTTCATTTGACACTCCTTTTTTTACAAGTCTGTACAGGTCTTTATATTGTGTTTTCAATTACTTTATTGTAGATAATTGATACCTTTGTTGTCTTCACTAGGATGCTAGTTTTTATGGATAGTATTTTATTATTTCATATATATTTACTCTATTCTCAGTTGAATTGTGCACTTTTTGAGAATGGGACCTTAACTGCCCCTTTAACAAAGCATTATGTGTCTAGTCGTCCCCAAATCATAAAACACAAATGTAAACTTTAGCTCTAATTTTGTAACCCAAGTTGAAAATATAGGGACAAATGAAATATCTACTATGGTAGCCATTTCTTTAAATACTGTGGATACGTAAACAATAGTGCGTTGCAAAAATCAGTATGCCTGCCTTGAATGATGAAGGACAGCTAATGTTTTAAAGTGGTTGCTGTGTGAGCATGAGGAATTGAGTTAGATCCGGGGCATGACCAGGTGTGCCTATAACCCCACCTCAGCAGGGCAAACACAGGGAGAACCAACCCTAGGCATGA
>JADRCH010000377.1:0-39624 GCA_019843965.1 Rhynchomys soricoides | reverse complement strand
CAGGTGTGCCTATAACCCCACCTCAGCAGGGCAAACACAGGGAGAACTAGTGGAGTTGTGGGTCAAACAGACTGTCTGAAATTAATAAATAAGTAAATAAATGTAATAATATTTTGAATTCTTAATTTAAAATAAAGGTTAATATACAAATTTGTTTTACTTTTAGTGTACTTTAAGAAATATCTAAGGTGGACATGGTGATGCATGCCTTCAATCTTAGAACTTGGGAGACAGGGGCAGGAGTTCCAGGCAAGCTTGGTCTACAGTGTGAGTTCCAGGGCTGTACAAAGAAGTCCTGTTTTCAAAAACAAAAGCAAAACAAAAACAAAAAAGAAAGTAAGGATGGAAGAAAAAATTAAAAAGAAAAGAAAATTATGCCTATTTATTACGTTATTTGGGGTACAATTTAGAGGCAGCAACTATACAGTAATTTTGAGTGTTGAAAAAATTTATGTATCTTAACTATTATGTATCTTAACCTTTCAGGAATTAAGTGTATGAGGTATAAATATAAGTCTAAATAGTACATTAGCATTGAAGGAGATTGATTATCCAAAGAAGGATAAACTAGAGCTAGGAGTTCATTCTATCCACTCCATACCCAAAAAGTTTACACAAATTGCTTTGAGAAAAAAACAAAACAAGAATTCCTGTGGGGAATAGATTATCTACTGTTTGAAACCCAGAACTGTCTTCAGGACCATGATGAAGGAACCATTAAGTAAGAAAATAGCAGAGAATGGCAAAATGACCCCTCTTAAAGCATGGATGGAGAGAAGAGGCAATGTTGACTAATAGACTGGAAGCGTGCCCTCTAATGTATAGAGTGATTATAGTTGAGATGCCAAGTACAATAGTGACTGCCAAAGAGCTGAGCCATTTGCCTAAGGTTGAAATTGGAGGGATGAATGTCACAGAATGTCTGCTATGCTTATCTTTGGTCTCTGTATAGTCGAAGCAAAATCAAACAGAAATGCAGAAGACTTTCACTTACACTGTCTCTTTATCATTCTCTACTGGCCAACCTACCATCATGGTACTCACAAAGGAAAAATTGTTCACTGAAGCCAGCTGTATTCTTGTAGTGTCAGCAGTAGAGGGCATACTTGAAGTGAGAGAGAGACAAATTACTTGTATGCTTATTTCCACTGACATTCATGTTCTTCTCTGTGACGTTTGAAAATTTATGACCCACTTTTCATGTTTGGGTATACAACTTATGTAGAATTTACTTTTGTGTAGATAAGATCAAGGTATAGTTTATATGACCGCATAGTCCCCAAATAATCAACTATTTAATTTGGCATTAATCTTGAATCTCAACAATGTGCAGTGTAATGTAAGTATATTTGTGAAAATAATTTTGGTCCTCTGTACTGCTACAATTTTTTTTTGAATTTGCTTGAATTTAATATTATTATAGGTGTTATCAACCCAACAATTCAGCACTATTTCAACTTCAAATGTTTGTAACTATATTTTTCAGCGCTTATGTTCTCTGTGCATTTTTTCTTTCTAAAAAGTTTGAGCTTATTGTGGATTTGTAGTGATTAACTATTTTTACAATATTACATTCTAATCTATAGCATAATGTATCTGTTAATTTTATAAATAGTCTTAAATTTGTGTCACTAAAATTTAAAGTTATAAGTGTCTGGTTAATACTTTATTTGTTTCTCTTCCTCTGCAGTTTTGGTGCCAGAATTTATAGTGTGGCTAAGGTTTCATTTTCTTCTCACTGACACTAAGAAATGGATTTAGATGTAAAATTTGTATATTCCTAACTCTGATGAATTAACTTAATGGTTTTCCTGACTTTTCACTAAGATCTTTATATTTGCAAATAGTTCATTACTATTAACTGTGAAGAATAATAAAGTTATTTTTCTTTGAATTTCTGTGTTTTTTCCTCATTTATTTATATTGAATACCACTGCACAGATTTTGGAGCTGAACAAAGTTAATGTTATCTTCTTTTTTTGTCTATGGGGAGATTGTCTTACTATTACATTTTCCAACTAAGATTGATGTTTATTGGAGTTTTTGGAATTAACCATGTGAAAAATTATCATGAACTTTGAGTTTAACAAATTTTGTATTGTCATTATTTTTAAATTTATCAAAATATTTTTCTCACTTTATATTATAAAGTGATCTTATTCTTATAAGGTAATAATAAGTTACTTTGAGCTTAACATATAGTTTTCATGACTGAATCAAATACAAAACAAGCCGTGTGTATGTTTGTGTGTGTGTGTGTTTAGATTATATTTATAATGTTTTGGTTTAGATTTTATGATAAATTCATGGTTGTCATGCATGTTTATTTTTGTGTATTATTCTCTTCTTTGGATACCAGGTTATGCTTGCTTCACAGAAATCATTGAGAAATAATCTCTCATTTTATATGCCTTAGTCCAAGTATTTGATGTAGTGAATTAAACATAGTATTCAGGACTACGACTTTTTTCACAATACTTTTAAATAGAGTTTCAAGAGAAACATGATGAAGCCCATTGTTTGTCTTCATCAAATGATTCTCAGGGCACTCCTGAATTGCTTCCCAATCTGAGAGGCCGGGTTGACCTTTCTACCATCTGCCCTTGAGGAGGATAAATAGTTTTGCCATCAATTATTATCCCCAAAGGTTTTATTGAGAAAAAAATGTGCTAGAGGTAATGTGTTAGTCAAGAGGGACGAGAAGGCCAGAGTCCTTAATAAGAATCAAGGTGATGATGTAGCACCTGCCCGGATATTATCAAACATATCCAAGGCATGAAATACCCTGTGTAGCCTCTAGAGTCACCAAAGACACTGAACCTTGCTTCGAGGCACCTGTGTTTCCATAAAGATCTCTAAGCCTCAGGACACACTGCGTGTCTCACTCTTTTTTTATTTCAACCTTCAGTGGCCTTAGATACCTATGGACAGTTCCTCAGATTGACAGACTAGAAACTAAGACAGTCTGAGATAAGGTGAATGCCTGTCTGCACTTAAAGACTAGGGTGTACCTGTGCTTTGAGGTAAGAATAGTGGGCATAAGATTGCTGCATTATGTATTTAAAGAACCTAGTACATTAAAAGGAAGTTGAGAGCCTCTGCTGATCTTAGATCTGGGACAGAGGAAAGGGATAAAATATCTGCTTTCCTAACCCTGCTAGACTTATCCTCAAAAACTATTAAAAATAACCCTGAGGTGAGAGAATGTAGTGTCTATGATGGGAATTCAGAACTTGCATCATTGTTGTCCAAATACAGTACTGTAAAGATACTAAATAACGATTAAAATGTCAAAACTGGTGAAGTGGGAAGTGCTGATTGCTGATGCTTTGAATTCCTCTTTTCCTCACTCCCACAAATATCAGCAGCACTTACAAATCCTACCCGATCTCGCCTGGAGCTGTGGGTCACAGTGTCTTTGAGTCAGTGACTGTGGTTGCTTTGTTTAATATGTTTAATAATCCGTCATTTTGATCAACATTTTTCTTCCCTTGGGATCAAACTATTTAAGTGTCAGATGCTGTGTGTGGCATTTCATTTATTTTCCTCAAACATCTTAAATATTAATAAAATTCTGTAGTTAACACTACTTTATTTTTATATTTGAGGAAGTTTAGTGATCTGTCTATAATGGTTGAAGTAGTGGATTACAGCTGCCATCTGACTTTCCCTGATTCTAAATGGGTAGCCACTGAGAGCAGGTGCTCATGTTTATAACCAATAATGACTTAAGACTGAATCCTCTAAATAGGGAATATTTCAAAGGAGTAAGAGAGTTACCCAGGACACGAACCTTGGTGTGCGTCCCTGAGAAGGATACTGAAGAAAACTCAAACTACTGAGGGTGGATTTAAGGAAGGAAGAAAATAATTTTGGGTGCCAAAAAGATTCTTATTACTCAGTAATGATGTAGACCAGAAACTTATGACATCAAAGCAAGGGAAGTGAAGGTAATGTATAAAAAGCAGTATTTCCCAAGATGTAATGTTACTATAGCATTTAGATCACTGTGTAAAAGATAATATGCACATGAATTATTTTATTTTCTTTATTTTTTTCTATCTTAAAAGGAAGGATATTACCATCCTTAATGAAAACTTGTGTAACCTTTGTAGAGAATACGTAATCAGTTATTTTATAATTAAACTAGTCAGAAAAAACTTCAGCCTAATTGTGTTGATAGAGGAGTGAAACTTGGAAAATGGAACATAGAAATTTTGATTTAGAATTTTAACATAGACTACTCTATGTAAATAAAAGTTTGGCTATGCTTGGTGCCTAGCATACCCAATCTGTGAATAACTCTGTCTGGTGCTCAGGAAGCTCAGAACACTTCTTGCAACTGGACACTGCATTCCTATGTTTACGTCCTTTCTGTTTAGCTGTGAAGTGTTTTCCCATCCTTTTCTCTGTGAGGCATTACAGAATCCCCATTTGGCTCAGTATACCAATTCCTCTTGGCACATCCATCTCATGCTTGTTGTAACTTAATTGGATTTATCTTACTCACTTGTTTTCTACATGAGTCTTTTATTCTGTTTATTTTAATAAATGACAAAATTCAATAAAATAAGTGAGCTCTTCTAGATTTCTAAACTTCATGATGATCTATATTATCAATCTCCATTTTCTCTGCATGAACTTTACAACTGTATGTTTCTCATGGTACTCACTACTAGAGATTACTTTCATCCACTATTTGGTTATCAATAACTAAAAGCTCCTTCTGTCTTTTTTTGCAAACATTCAGATTAGTTTTACAGATTCTACTTTGACACAAGTATAAATGTTCTCAAGTTGACAGTTTCTTATCAAATTCTTGAAGAGTTAGTAAACACACAAGTTGTACATTTTTTATTTCTCATCTGTTTTTTAAATTTAAATTTATTTATAGAACCTATAGGAAGATCCACTCTAGTCCTATAGCATTAGCTTACACCTATAACACAATTTTCTCCCTTTATCCAAATTTGGATTTCTGCCATTTTGTTACTTAGTACCTCTCTATTTAGATATCACTGTGTGTTTTAGAAAATTATGTTTGAAGAGTTAATTTAATATTTAATATAGTCCCTATTCACAAGCTTAACCTTCATAAGCTTTAAGATATTTATTATAGACCTTTCTATTTTAGCACTGCCATTTTCCTTTATTATGTTCTTAATAAATATACAATAAAATAAAAGAATAAATTAGTATGTTAATAAGCAAATACAAGGGCTAATTAAATATAATGAGCAGAGGAGTAATTAAAATACCTAGCCACAGAGTAGGATATTCGAGCTTTGTTCATTATTACAGAGCTGGAATTGACCTTAGTTTTCTATGTTTGTATCTTCCATTACAGATTGAAGGGTCCTTAATCAGCATAATGTCTGTCATCAATGATTCTAGCCTGTACCCTCGATTCCTTCTAACTGGTTTCCCAGGCCTTGAAACTAGATATGGCCTGATTTCCATCCCTATATTTTTGATTTATGCCACTTCTATTGCAGGTAACATTACCATCTTATTCATTATAAGAACTGAGTCATCCCTCCATCAGCCAATGTACTACTTTTTGTCTATGCTGGCACTCACTGACCTGGGCCTCTCCACCACAACCTTACCTACCATGTTCAGTGTGTTTTGGTTCCAAGCTCGGGAGATCCCCTTTAATGCTTGTCTGGTTCAGATGTACTTCATTCATGTTTTCTCAATTATTGAGTCAGCAGTGCTGTTGGCCATGGCATTTGACCGCTTTGTAGCAATTCGAGAACCTCTGCGCTATGCAGCTATTCTAACCAATACTGTCATTGTTGGAATTGGCTTGGCAATTGCTGGAAGAGCCTTAGCTCTGGTCTTTCCAGCCTCCTTCCTCCTGAAGAGGCTTCAATATAGGGTTATCAATATACTCTCCTACCCATTCTGCCTGCACCAGGACCTCATAAAGACAACTGTATCCAGCCGCAGGGTCAGCAGCATCTATGGCCTCATGGTGGTCATCTTCTCCATGGGACTGGATTCTTTGCTTCTCCTCCTGTCCTATATCCTCATCCTGGGCACTGTATTGAGCATAGCCTCCAAAGCGGAAAGAATAAAAGCACTCAACACTTGCATTTCCCACATCTGTGCTGTACTCACTTTCTATACACCAATGATTGGGCTATCCATGATCCGTCGCTATGGGCAGAATGCTTCTCCAATTGTCCATGTGCTCATGGCTAATGTATACCTACTGGTTCCTCCTCTCATGAATCCTATTGTCTACAGTGTGAAGACTAAGCAGATTCGTGACAGAATTCTGAGGAAGTTAAAGAAACATAAAGTTTAGAAAAAAGGAACTAGAAAACATTCTTTGTTTTCCCTTTATCATATACAGTATTTCTTATTTATGTAACTGCTTAAATGTTTAAATGTTATAGTTTTCCTTCTAACACTTTCTGTAGGGCTAGACTTAAAGATAGATACTGTTTAAATTTGACTTTGTTTTATCCATCTACAGTAATTAAAAGTTTTTGCTGGGTATAATAGTATAGGCTGGCATATGTGGTATTTTAAAGTTTGCAAGGCATCAGTCCAGGCCCTTCTGGCTTTTAGGGTCTCTGTTGAGAATTCGGTTGTAATAGGTATGTCTGTATATGTTACTTATCCCTTTTCCCTGTAGGTTTTAATGTTTTTCTCTGTATGAAAGTTATTTATGACCAATGACCAATGATTGTTAATTTCTGTTATTTTGATGTTGGTGGTTTGGTGGCGGTGTTGGTGGTAGTGGTGTGTGTGTGTGTGTGTGTGTGTGTTTCTCTTCTTTTGGTTTTAATGGTGTGAAACAACTTATTTTTTGTGGGTTTTTTTGAGTGTAGCCAGCCTCATTGGGTTGGAGTTTTCCTCCAAGTATCCTCTGTAGGGCTGGATTAGTGTAAAGATATTTTGTCATGGAATATCTTGGTTTCTCCATCTATGGTGATAAAGAATTTTGCTTCGTGTAGTAGTCTGGTTAACTTCTTCAGTTTCTTAGGGTCTGCAAGACATCTATCCAGGCCCTTCTAGCTTTTAAGTTCTCTGTTGAGAAGTCAGGTGTAATTCTGATATGTCTGCCTTTATATGTTACTTGGCCTTTTCCCCTTGCAGTTTTTATTATTCTTTCTTTGTTTTGTACATTTAGTGTATTGATTATTATGTTGCAGGAGAATTTTCTTTCTGGTCCAATTTATTTGGTGTTCTATAGCTTCTGGAATGTTTATAGACATCTCTTTCTTCAGCTGGGGAAATTTTCTTCTATGATTTTGCTAAAGATACTTTCTGGGCCTTAGAGCTTGAAATATTCTGCTATTCCTATTTTTCTCATGTTTGGTCTTTTTATAGTGTCCCAAATTTATTGGCTGTTTTGTGTCATGAACTTTTTAGATTTTGCTTTTTCTTTGACTGATGTATCGATTTCTTCCATCCTATTTTCTATGCCTGAGATTCTCTCTTCCATCCTACTTTGTGTTGTGATTGTGTCTATAGTTCTTGTTCTCTTTCCTAGGTTTTTCATCTCCAGGATTGCCTCTGGTGGTGCTTTCTTTATTGCTTCTATTTCTATGTTCCGTTCTTGGATAGTGTTATTGTATCCTTTACCGATTTCATTGTATTTTCCTGTATTTCTTCATATTTATTCATTTCCTCTTTAAAGGCCTCTACCTGTTTGAATATGTTTCTCTGTGTTTCTTTAAGGATTTATTCATTTCCTCTTTAAAGGCCTTTATTATCTTTACAAGATTGGATTTAAGACCATCTTCCTGTGCCTCAGTTTTGTTAAGATATCCAAGGCTTACTGTTGCAGGATAGCTGGACTCTGGTGGTGCCATATTGCCCTGGCTCTTGTTGATTGTGATTTTATTCTATCCTTTAGCTATCTGGTTTTCCTTGGAGTTGGCTGAATAATCCTGATGCCAGCAGGACTCCTCAGAAAGTCAGAGGGATCCCTGACCCAGACAATGGAGGTCATGGAACTTGACTCTGCTGCCAAGGGATTGGTGGATCAGTGCTCCAAGCTTGTTGTTCTTGGAGGGTCCTATAGGCTTCCAAGGGGAAGTAGGATGCTCTTGGATTCTTCTAAGGCTCCTCATGACAGTAGGGCAAGCCCAGCACCAGGCAATGGAGGTCAAGGAATTATGAACAACTCTAAAAATTTTATGTTTTAAAGGAGGCCATGAGAAATCTTTTATAATATCACCCTATTTCACAACTGTACTCCTTGTTATATGTATATAAAACTCTTGGCATAATCATGTCATTTGTGTGTGTGTGTTGTTGTTGTTGTTCACAACAGAAAAGACATGAAAATAATCTCACTTTTCAACAACAGGTACGTGTATTTTAAATTTGATAGTCATGTACCATCCTGACTTGAAAAACGGAAATTCTCTAATTTAAGAGCACATGAATAAATCTGATGGCACTGTGTAACTGAAATTAGCCACTCTTAGACAAAGACTACATCTTCTAAATTTAGAAAAAAAAAAAAACACCAAACAAAACCCAAAACAACAACAACAACAACAACATACCACTTAGCTCACAGATGCAAAGAGTGAAAGAATGGTTATTACTAGATCCATGATGTTGGGAATAGGGAGATGAGAAAATGTTGGTCAAGACATATATACATACATACATACATACATACAGACATACATACATACGTGTGTGTGTGTGTGTGTGTGTGTGAGTGGGTGGGTGGGTGGTATTATGCAGCTTATGCTGGTACTGATCTTACAATTTAGGCAATGATGATCCTGAGCATTCAAATTTTCCTGCCTCCAATTCCTTAATTTTGGAATTATAGGCACATTTCACCAGGGTTAGTTTTATGCAGTGGTTAGGACTATATCCAGACCTTTAATATACTAAAAAATCATTGTAATAACTGAACTATATGCCAAAGACTGTAAAGTGAAATATTTTGCTTAGATTTGATGATTGAATTCCATATATCTACTGTATAACATTGTGAATATGATTAACAAGAATGTATTATAAACTTGAAAATTACCAAGCTATGCTTACATGTTTTCAAAATGAAAATAATAAAAATAGAAGTAAATTATAGATTTTTTAGTTTCAATTAACTTTTTCACAATTTATTCTTTTATCAACATTACATTGTACAATATATATGCATGTATTCAACTACATTTTAATATCAAGAAGAATTAAATTTCATTATTGTAGGAAAATAAGTGAAGGTAGAAGAAGTCATATTAAACATAAAAATTCAGACACAAACATACAAGATTCACAAGTTTTGTTTCATGTATAACACAACAAATAATGAATGAAAATTTCACGCTTCAAAGACAAACTATAAATGTAACCAAGGAAAATAGATATGTCGTATTTAAAATACAATGCTAAAATGTTCAAGTTGTCATCCAAATCAATATGTGGAGGAAGAATAAAATAATTTTTCCAAACCTGTGAAAAAAATCTATATTTGGAATTTTATATCAGCAAAATACTACTCAAATGAACATAAAATTAAATGATTTTAAGTAAATACAAAAATGCCACATATGATATCATATCAAAGAAAACATTATCTTGGGGTATGGAGAATAAGAACTATTAAAATAGTACACATTTGGAAACAACTAAATGAATATTGAGCATATAGGACAGTAAGCTAATGACTATAGAGTTGACTATAGAGTAATAAAGCTCTAAATAAATACAGAGTTGTAAAACAACATCTATAAAAGGGAATGAACATAAATCAGCAAGTAAGTAGGTATACTAAAAGTTTTCAAAGTTTCTTTATTAACAGAAATAGATAAGACTGTTACACCTTCTAATTGCATAAATACCACCAGGACAATGGCTATAGTTATGGTAAAAATATATGCTATGTCGCTGAAAAAATATAATTGCAAACCAGAAAATTATTCTGAAGAACTAAAAGCTTGAGATGAATTAAAGAACATATGTGTGCATTCCGATATGTACAGATATGCATATGTATGATAGTGGGCTGAATGGAAGGGGTAAAATTCAGATTTTGTTGAATCTGAATAAATATAGTAGTATACTAAAATTGACACTCTTGTAATAGAAATTTATGGTCTTTGGAAAAGTATAGTGATGTAAATTATCATGCTATACAATGCTCTAAAGGAAAGGATGGCACTTTATAAGCTGAGTGTGCTAGCAAATTTAAAGCTTTGTAAATTTCAAAATGAGAGAAGGTTTTGTAGTCACCATTTCATCTTCAAATCCCACGGTTATGAAATCAAGATTGAGAAAATTAGCTCAGTCTCACCGAGAAAAGAAACTTCAGGAAACATCAGCTTTTATAACAACAATGGTTACCTTGGAATATTTTGCAAAATGCCCACCATCTCTCTGATGAAAGAGAAAAGAGTCATACATTACTAAAATACAATTGTAAGGAAATTGAAGCTTCAGAATAAAACACCAGTAGTATCTTTTGTGAAGTAGTATGAAAATCCACATATTTAAAACACTTAGAGCAGAACAGTGACTTATTGGAAAGTGACTTTTACTGCAGGACTTGTTCCTGGGTGAGCTGTGATAGTCTGTGGAGCCTCATGCTATTCCTTTTCCTTTCCTTGTACTTGTAATAACATTTTCTTTACACGGTCATAGATTTGTTTGGTTCTCACCCCATATATGACAGGATTGAGCATTGGTGGCACTACAACATAAAGGTTGGCCAGAAGTATATGTATATAGCGAGGCACATTTCGACCAAAGCGATGTGTCATGAAAGAAAAGAGGGCTGGTGTGTAGAAGGCAAGGATGACACAGACATGAGAACCACAAGTGCTGAGAGACTTGATTCGGGCTTCCTGAGAAGTGAGATGAAACACAACACGTAATATTTGTATGTAAGAAAGAGCGATTGCTACTATGTCAAACAGTAGATTGCAGATGGCACACAAGCCATAAATTACATTGGCCTTGACACTGGAACAAGACAGTCTTGCGAGACCCATGTGCTCACAGTAAGTATGGGGAATGATGTGATTCCCACAGAAGGGCAGTCTCAAAATTAGAAATATAAATGGAATAACGAAGATAATTGCCCTCAGTAGCACAGCAATGCCAATCAAAGAAACGACCTTGTTGGTGAGAATGGTGCTATAGCGAAGTGGGATGCAGATGGCCACATAGCGGTCATAAGCCATCGCCAAGAGGACTGCTGACTCCATAAGTGTGAATTTGTGAATGAAAAACATCTGTATAAGGCAGTCTTCAAAGAGTATCTCTCTGAGATTAACCCAGAAGATCCCAAGCATTTTAGGGATGGTTGCTGTTGAGAGGCCCAAGTCAATGGTAGCCAACATAGCCAGAAAATAGAACATGGGCTGGTGGAGGCTGCTTTCAGTTTTGATTACAAACAAGATGGTTAAGTTTCCTAAGAGAGCAATCATGTATACAACACAAAAGGGAAATCCAATCCAGATGTGAAGAGACTCTAGTCCTGGGATTCCAAGCAACAAGAAAGTGGAAGGGTGAAACTGAGTGTCATTGGGAAGGATCATCCTATAGGAGAATGCATGAATCACGCTTCAAAATTGCATGCTCATTTAACTGACAGCTCTCTGGGTAGAGTTTTGAAACTGGTGATCTGGTTCTATTTAAAGGGATGAGATATAGTCTACGCATGTTCTTCTGGAAGCCATCATATCAATTTCAAGTGCACTGCGTACCACAAGGACAAGTCTTGAAGGAAGCTACACATAATAAAGTAAATAAAAGTAAAATATTGTGTTAAATCTACTGTACAGTCATCCTTTCAGAAATCAATAACATTATAACCAATCTTTAGGAATTATTTTACATTAATACTGTCTTTTATGAGTACTTTCTTATATTGACTATCATTATTAAGAGGTTATCCTTGTACGCTGATGTATTAGGATTCAACTAGCCCCTAATATAGTACTGGAAATTAATCCAGTTGTTCAAATGACTGTACTGTGATGGTAGGTCAAGAACATCAGCTTGACTGTGTTAAGAATCAACCAAGAGATTATTAAACTCACTTCTGGATGACTTTATGTTAATCTCCAGACACTATTAAATCAAAACAAATTAATTAGAAAAAGTTTTAATCTATTGGTACATTACAAATTTGAATGTTTACCTGCTATACATGTTAATCAACATCCTCAAGCATGCAGAATCAACACACAATCTTCCACAAACATTGTAGAAATACACAGTCCCTGTGTGTATCTTGATATCCAGCTGAGTGCTATATATTAGCACCTTCAGCTTTGTAATTGAGGCAGTAATAGATTTTGAAATCTAAGGACTTGATCAATACATGATTGTGTATGCAGAGAATTATCTTGGTGAAACCTATTAGTATAACAAATTATGTTTTTAGTATTTTAAAAATAAGAATATATACTACTACTATATTTATCTGATAGATGTTACCTACACAACTACATATATGAATCATTCCTTTTTAATTTTTATACAATATATTTTGCTCATGTTATTCACCTCCCCTATCTCCTCCTAGATCAATCCCACCACATAACCCAACCTACTTTTGTTCTTTCTCCCCACTTCTATCTATCTATCTATCTATCTATCTATCTATCTATCTATCACCTATCTACCTACTTACTTAGGTTATATATGCATTTTTACTTGTCTAATTTACATACTAACCACTCAACCCATTTCTCCAGCCCAAACCACCATGCTTGAGACTAGTACAGTGTGATGATATTAAATGCTTCAGAGTATGAAGTCTGCATCAGAATTATTTTTATAAAACAGCTTTCTGAGTAACTCAACTTGTATTTGAAGAAAATCAAGATCAATTATTGTTACTTTCCACAGTAATTTAAAGTCTCTATGTGTCTTGATACAGACAATAGAGAGTAATTAAGACAAATAAACTTTTAACCTACTATTATTTTTAGAACAGGTAATTCTTTCAAAATCAGTTTAAACAATATATCAATGATATGCTATCATTCATTAGACAACAAGCAGAATTACCTTTCTAAAATGCACTGGCTAGCATCTTCTAGTAGAGTTACATAGCTTTCACTATCCATGCCCCTATTCCTTTCCAAAGCTTCATTTTCAATGTCTGCCTCCAATATGGCCCATGTCTCTTGGCCTCTCTTCTGTTTTCTCTTTCCCTTTAATTGTCTGCAAGCTGAAAAATGAGAGACTCACCAGGCTGAGCTCCAGGATGGAATCTTGCCTTGGTTGTATGTCATTCTGGCCTGCTTTTATCAAGGCTTTACAGTTTTCCAGGAAGAACTTTTCATTATCCCCTAGAGCCAGTATTATATAAAAAGAAACGAGAAAAACAAAACAAAACAAAACAGGTCTCTGTGGATTTCAGTTCTTATTCTTTCTTGATCAATGAAGAAAATTGTAAATTTTGAGCAAACCAAACTAGAAGAAATTAGGATTTTGTGCAAGTACCTTGCATATGTCTGTGAATCTCTTCTCTCCTACACTAGTGGCTTTCTTGGCACTCATTTATATAATTCCATGCTATTTACTCCTTCCTGTATCAGAGAGAAAAATTTCCTTTCTAGGGATTCACATGCATGAGAGAGAAAGAGACTTAGAACCCCTTCTTCTTATTGACTTAGAAGAAAACGTTAAGAAGAAAATGATAATGCAAGAATATGAGAGATATAACATGGAAAAGCAGTATATATACACAGTCTAACATTTACCTGGTAGCTTTGCAATACCTTACAAGTTGTCTGTTCCTATCTTTTATGTATATGTATAAAACTTCATGTTTCTTTCTTGGAAGCTTCAGTAGGAAGATATTGAGAGACAAGAAATCCTGTTACTACGGCCCTGTTGAAGAGGCGTCTGAACATTTCCTTGTAAGCAGAGTCAAAAAAGAACATTTTTATGAAATAAGCTTTGCTATTGCTTATAAATAGTGTTTCAAGGCAGTGTGTCTCTCTCTGGTGTGAGTACCAAGAAGGGAGAGGCTAGATGATAACTAGAGTATGAGAAATGGTTTGAGGAACTTGATCAATCAAACTACACACACACACACACACACACACACACACACACACACACACCTTAGAAAGTTCTAGTTTGTTGCATTAGGTACATTGTTCCTCAGCTCAGGAAAGTATTTCTTATATAGCTTTAATGACTTTTGTACAGCTGAAACCTCTCTACTTTTGTCCATAATATATTTAGTCATAAAACACAATACTTCTATAAAACATTTTTTAATTTCTTGAGATTTCATTTCATTAATCTAAACTGATGACTTCTATGATGTCAATCACTACCTTTTTATGGCATGGGAATAAACATTCTCCAGCTAGTCTTTTGCAGCCAGTCTTAGCTTAGAACCTGGAAAGTTTATTTTGTACACTCGATATTTTTATCTGAAATCTAGAATTTAATTGAACAGCTATGATGAGTACATAGGCATATTGGGACAATGTTTTTTCTTTACTAATTTTAGAAATTTTGTTTTGGAGTTGTCCGTGTGTGTATGCTTATGTGTTTGTGTGTATGTGTGTATTTGTGTTCGTGTGTGTGTGCATATATGCATGTGTGTTTATCAGAGTGCAATGTATACAGAGGTTCTAGAAAAAGATGTTAAAACCCTTAAAACTGGAGTTACAGATGGTTGTGAGCAGCCTGACTTGGGTGCTTGCAACTAAGGGCTAGCATCTAAACATCTCTCTATCATCATTGGCCACTTTTAGAATAGGAAGTAGAGTGAGAGAAAACAGTAATAAGGATATATTGTATGAGAAAATAATCTATTTTCAATAAAAGAGAAAAAAGAAGAAAACAAAATAAAATAAAATACATAAAAGTAACTTTTATTTGCCTGATGTAATAGATGTGTCTGAGGCTTACTGCTGAATAAGCTCACCCTTTCTAGTTCTTCCTGTACTCTGGATGGCTGGTTCAACTCAGCTGTTCTGGCTCAACATTCAAACTCCTCTTCAAGATGACTGATTAATCTTTCTTCTCTCAGCTTCTCATTGAATTTTTCTTCTTGGTTTCAAAAACTAACTCCGCCAATTTGTTATAATCTTCTGGCTCCTTCTTCTCTGTGTTCAACTGTCTCTGCTGACCTGCATTGAACTGCATGAATTCACAAATGGAGTTGAGAATGACCTCAACTCCACTGCATTGCACTCAGTGCATGGACTCCCAACTGACTCAGTCTCTCTCCCTGTGCGGCTCATCAATACATTCTTTTCCTTGTGCTGTTTTTGTGAGAGTTGGGCAGATCCTATACTCTGACTCATTCTGTCAAATATTTCTCTGATTCATCACTTTGTCTTTCAATTAAATGTCACTTTCAAACATGACTGCTTCCTTCTACAAACTAATTTTTCCTTAAAGGTATATGGCATGTCTGTATTCCAGCAAGATCATACAGATCTAGGCCTTTGGATGTGATTGCTTGCCAGAGCAGCCATGTTGTTGGGTTAAAAATCCTCTACAGAAATATATTTATTTTTAGTTAAATATTAGGTATATTGTACTTTCAAACATCTATGACAAAGCAACCTGGATAACTAAGATAGAAGTTTATCTGATATAGTCTCTGGTTTTGTTCTATTATAGAAGAATGTTGTTTACACAGTGAATGTGATGTATTGGTCTGTGCTGTACTTTGGCATAACAATCACAGAAGGATGGCTTCACAAAACATTACTCTATTTTACTCCTAACTTCCATCCTCCTGGGAATCCCTGGACTAGAAAACCTGCACTGTTGGATTAGTTTTCCTTTCTTTGCTCTGTTCCTGACAGTTGTACTTGGGAATACAACTATTCTTTGTGTAATTCAGACAGAACACAGTCTTCATCAGCCTATGTTCTACTTCCTGGCCATTCTGTCATTTATTGACCTAGGTCCATCCCCATTTGGGGACTGTGGATCCCCAAAATGCTTGGAATCTTCTGGTTCAAGATAAAAGGACATCATCCAAATGTTCTTTTTTTTTTTTTTTTTTTTTGTATTTCGAGACAGGGTTTCTCTGTGTAGCCCTGGTTATCCTGGAACTCACTCTGTAGACCAGGCTGGCCTCGAACTCAGAAATCTGCCTGCCTCTGCCTCCCAAGTGCTGAGATTAAAGGTGTGCGCCACCATTGCCCTGCTTCATCCAAATGTTCTTTATGCACCTGTTTTCCAGCATGGTGTCAGCTGTGCTTGTAGCCATGGCTTATGATCACTACATGGCTATCTGTAACCCTCTTCATTATGCATTGGTACTGACAAACAAAGGAGTATTTAATATTGCTTGGCTGATTCTTTTTAGACCATTGTTTTTTTTCCGTACCTTTTGTCTTGCTCACCTTATGGTCACCATTTTGTGGGCACCAAATCACCCTCCACATATATAGTAAGCACATAGGCAATGCCTGCCTGTCCTGTACCAGCATCAAGGTCAATATCATCTGTGGCTTATGTGCTATCTCTATTTTGATATGTGACATTGTGGTCATTGTCATTTCCTATGTCCAGATCATCAATGCTGTATTTCAACTATCTTCTCAGGATGCTCAGTTCAAGGCATGTGACAGCTGTGGATCTCATGCATTTGTCATGTTGACATTCTACACTCCTGCTTTCTTTTCATTTATTACTCATAGGTTTGACCGTAATATACCACACTGCATCCACATTCTTCTGGCTAATTTCTATGTAGTCATTCCACTGTCTCTCAACCCTGTAATTTGTAACATTAGAACTAAATGGATTATAGAACAGGTACTGAAAATGTTTTCCAAGAAATAAAACAGAGCTCTGGTATTAATTTAAAAAAAAAAAAAGATGCACAAAAATGCCAGAGATTTTCAATGTTCAAAATAGAAAGGGGACATTTGTACATTATGCAGTCCCTAATAGGGAGGGGCTTATCAATTTTGACATACTGTCCTCTTCAGCATCTCTTTTTAAACCTAGGTATTTAGAATTAGACCCATGTTGTACATATTAAGAGAGATTTTTAAAAAGCTTTTCTAATTCAGGAAATAATTATGATTCTTCATTTTGAACCAAATCTCGTCACTTTGTGCTTCTTCAATTCTGCCTAAGCACACCAGCCATATGAGAGAAAAAAAAGCAATATTCACCTTTTCTACAGCATTGTTAAACCCTGATGGCAGACCAGCACTGTCAGTGCTTGCCTCAAAATTATGATGTCAGAATATCTGCCACATGTTGACTTTGACTATCAGTATAGTTTTATTCTTAAAATTGCTTAGCTAATGCCAGTGGTATGAATCTGACTGTATCACTGAGAACTTCGTTTATGTGTGAGAGTAAGAGAGCTCTCACTGTGAACAAAATTATAAAACCTTTGAGTTTCTGGTCAATGTGCTGCAGTTCTGGTTTTCCAAGATTTTCAAACCAGCATTATTAACTTGCTGTAAAAGTTGGAAGTTAAACTTAATGTTAACAACTCAGAAATAATATATCATTTTCAAAGAATGGTCTGCTTGTAAGGTTTATTATACTCCATCACTGAAGAGTGTTATTATTATAGAATGCTGGAAGGCCAGGTGATGGCAAGTCCAGCACTATCTATGTTTGTCTTTGTTTGACAGTTTCACTGAAATGAGTCCATATAATATTATCCAGGTTATCTAGATCTATGTTACATAATTGACATTAGGGTAATAAAATTTCCAGGCCAAAAAAAACTTTGTGAAATTCTGATAAAGCCTAACTTTCGAGTAAGAATTTTATCTCAAAACCTGTACACATTTGTAAACCGCAAAGGCCCATTTGCCATTTTGAGATGAGGTTGGCTTCCAAACATCCCTCTTGAACTTGTCACGACATACTTATTCTGTAGAATGAACTTCAGAGAGGAAATCACATCTAGTTATTGTATCA
This sequence comes from Rhynchomys soricoides, assembly GCA_019843965.1. Taxonomy (NCBI): domain Eukaryota; kingdom Metazoa; phylum Chordata; class Mammalia; order Rodentia; family Muridae; genus Rhynchomys; species Rhynchomys soricoides. The sequence goes on along the minus strand of JADRCH010000377.1, from coordinate 21,753 downwards.
ATCATACTGCACTTAAACTAGATATTATCAGGGAAATCATCCCTCAGTTATGCTGTGTAATTAGACGTAAAGTGTCTCTTTAAAGACTGTAATGACTGATAGAACTATCTTTGTCCTCTCTTATCTATGTTTTATTCAATTTATGAAATAGCCTTGAAGTTTCATTGCTATATTTGTCCCTTGGTTAGACAAGAAACCTTTACTCTTCTATTGAATGGTTTCCATATGATTGCCATGTTTTTAGTAAGTTTGATAGGTTTATAGGTGTAGTCATCTAGTCCTGGCATTTACCATTAGGCTTCTATGTGCAGGTTTGGTTTCTTTAATAAGTCCTTGAGCACTAAGTCCATCCATTACTTCCAGATATGAATGTCATCTTTACTAGATTTGTAGTCCTATTGATTCACCTCTGTGTAGGGTATAGGCTGGGTCAGAGGGTCTTTCTCAGTGTCTATTCTACTCTTTAGTCTACTTCAGCTTCAGTCTCCCCTCAGTCCCTATTCCACAGTTGAGCCCAGGATCTATGTTTCTCAGGCTCCCTCAGCACATCATTGCCACTCCACACCTACATGTCTGGTGCTGAAACATAAAGAACACTGTTATCTATTTGCTGACTTCAGATAAGTCTTAAGCAAGTGCACAGACTTGATCAGTTGTTAAGAATATAGTGATTTGAGTTAAACATCCACATCCTCCCTGATAATGATATTTCCTAAGAAGTTATGAATTCCTTTATACTATACGCAACACAATTTCCAGGGATACTGGGAAAATATACCTAATTGTAGGGATAGTTAAGATTATTGATGTCTCTTGATAAAACCCAAACCTCTGTAGTAATTTTTATCAGTAAGAAAGATTATGCTTTAAGCTCACATCTTTTTTCTTTTGTAAGAGATAAAAATGTATATTAAATAATGGTTGTTAATAGGCACATATGTAATAGTAGTAATCTTTGACAGCCATGTCTCTAAGAACGTGTGTGAGAACTTTGGTGAAATTTGTTTGTAAATAAAATTAATATTATAGGAAAATTATGTTATTGAAGCTATACAGTCTTTGAATGCTTGTTTATCTACTCATTGGCCAACAGAATACACACATGTTTAATCATTGACTATTTGCTATTTGTGAACATTATGTTAGATGAAGTTGTATGATGAAACACACAAAAAGCACCTGTAAAAATTTATATCCAGTAAACAATTGTTGATTCCTGTCGTGATTTTATTTTTGAGAGATGAAGCCCTTAACTTATATTTTCATATAGTCAGTAGGAAATTTACTTGTTTTTCCATTCACATAGTGAAAAAGGCAGAAAACTTAAAAATCATGAATTTCAGAATGCAATTTCCAGTGTAATATTACCCTCTCTGTAGTTACTTCTGAGCACAAACATGCTGTGAGTAGTCTTTTTAAGGCTGTTATAATTTCTGCATAATTCTGGTGAGATTCACCCATGAGAAACAATAAATGCTAGTGAAAACCAAAAGCTACAATAACAGTCAAAGCGTCAATAGTGTTACCTGCAAATTCATGAAAAATGTGTCCAGGAACAGACTTCTGCCAAGCCATAACATAATCCTGAAATATGTGATAATGACTTCAAAAGACTAACAGAGTATGATGACTGGAAAAACAAAATGGCGTATCTATAAAAAATTGTGCAAACATGGGGACAAATAATAACACATTTAGAAGGGATTTTAACACATATATATTGTCATTAAGCAAATATTAAAATATGTGTTTGTATAATGTAGTAAACAAGAAACTTGGTAATATGATGATTATACATAGCCAAGCAAAGATGTCACATATCATTACCATTTTAAAATCCTCCCTTTCTCACTCTCAGATTTATATCATATCCCATAAACGGTGATGTAGTCCATGTAATTTTAAAAAACACAATTTTGCCTTTGTCTGGGACCAACTCTATTGACTTGCCCATTCCTCTCAGCTCAGCTCCACCAATGCCTGCCAGCTGGGATATTTCCTGGGAGCTGTGATTGTGCTCCCAGCCCCTCCCAGCCTAGCTTTGACAAGCTGCCAGCTACCCTTATGGCTTCTCTTTCTCTCCCCTCCTTTGCTCCGTGGTTGAAGAACACTCAGATAACTTTATTATTTTCGAATGTGCCTACTAGCACAATTGCTGGGCACAGATCTCCTGCAATAACCTTATCAGCTAGCCCGTATCAGCTAGCTCTGGTCAACCTCCTTGGCCCCCGCCCAACTGCGGAGGTTGCAGGCCCTAGTTTGCTGAGGTCTTACATGACTGCTGCTTTCTCCTTATTCCAGTGCACAACTGCAAAAGCTCCCCCTCTTTCCTCTTCTCCCTAACACCCCTACTCACCTGGGACCTGGAAGTCCCCACCTGTCCCTTCTGTCCAGCTATTGGCTCCAGGCCTTCTTTATTGACACAATCAAGAACCAATTAGGGAATCAGCTCCTCCTCCTGCAGTGATGCATGATTTCAGTTGTGAAAGTATTTTGATAGTTATTTCTACTTGAGATTGCAGTAATCCCATAACTGTTTACTATGATTAATGATGTTACTAAGAAAAATGTGCATTTGGTACATAATAAGTGATGACATGTAATATATGTATTTTTCCTGGATATCACTCTCCTGGAGACAAACATACACCGAATACTATGAAGGTTAAAAAAAAAAAGTAAATCTCAAGCCAAAAACATTAGGTAGATATAAAATATGCAGTGCCAAGTAATTCTAATGGTCAAATGCTAGCAGGCAGAGAGTTAGAACTCATACTCTCTCTATAAAAAACAAACTACATGAACATGTTTGTTTACGGAGAGCAAACTACACGGCACAGCTCTGCCTACTGGAAACAGTGAAGTCACTACCAACACAGCTGCTTGACAGTTTCAGCAAAACTGAGCAGAATGCTACAATCACTGTCATTCTATCTTTCTCTTCCGGGTTTTGGTCTCTGTGTGTTGGATTCGACTTTATTCATTTCAAGTCCTTTCCAGAGAAAAGTATGTCTGAGTCTTTCTTAGGAAATTTCTAAGCATAACTTTATCGGGTCACTATTTGGAAGTCTTCCTTATGCTCTATAGATTGTTATACATAGATAAGCAGTAAGATGCTGGGAATCTCTAGATGAGGTCACTACTCCAGCTGTCTTCTTGTGGTATCTGCCCATGAGCAAAATCAAACAGTATAATTGATGCAGGGTAAACAGAGACAATTGACAAACTATGATTGGCCAGGAGAATAGGTTACAGATTCAAGACTTCCCTTTAGCATACACTTAGAGCACTCTGAAAATGTAGTTTAAAGATCAAGGTCATACATGGTACACCCCTGGGGGAATAAAAAACAGGAAATAAGATAAATTGGTATTCTTTTCCTATTGTATAGCATAGATGATGAAACATAGTAAAAGAAGTTAGGTATTAGTATTTGCTATTCATAAAAAGATCTGTTCAGATATTTTCTATTTGTCAGAAGTACTTTCAAAATGCAAACACTTGCAGCCTAAAAGCAGGCTGTCATATAATAAATGGTTGCTTTGGAGGAGACATTCTTTAGATTCTTTAAATTTGAGTAATAGGGCTGATAATAAAAATACAATCTGAGGGCTGGAGAGATGGCTCAGTGGTTAAGAGCACTGACTGCTCTTCCAAAGGTCCAGAGTTCAATTCCCAGCAACCAGATGGTGGCTCACAACCATCTGTAATGGGAACTGATGCCCTCTTCTGGTGTGTCTGAAGACAGCTACAGTGTATTCATATACATAAAATAAATAAATCTTTTAAAAAATATATAAAATAAAATCTGTTCTGTATTTATTTTCTAATTACGACTGAACTTGTAATCCTGGACATGTAATGAAAAATCAAACCTATAACCTGTATTTCTTGGATAATCATTAGTCTATCTTTGTTCTGTGAAGCCTATATAAATAAAGCAGGACAAATTGGTAGTCAATCAGAGCTGCAAGATTCCTGAACCATTTAAATCTGACTCCCTCCCTCACCTCCATGACTCCTTATTTACTCTGCACACCTCCCTGTCAGCGATGCGCCAGCTGGGGAAGGCTACTGGGCCTACATGCTCTCAATGTTGTCATAATTTAAAATGTTAGAAGATATTTAATTTCAATCATCACTTGGACATTTTCTTTGTCTAATGATACATAAGGCAAAATTTTAAGTGTACTGACTTTTAGATTAGTTGCTAAAGATCCCTTCAAAAATGGAGGATGGACAGTAAAGTAGGTACAAGCAGGAAACAATCCCACATTCTAGAAAGAACCACAAAGTATTGTCTAAGTGCCTAAGTGAAGGTAGGTAAAATGCATCCTTTTGTGAAGCTTCTTGCTTGCTTTATAAACCTGGTTTTTAAGCATATCTAGATTGATGTTTCCAATAATATTAATGCACAGACACCTATATTAACTTGAATATTTAAATAAACCTCATAGTGATCTCAGTGATTAGAGTCAAATCATCATGTGAAACCAGAAAATGAGGCTCTCTGGGCTGGACTAATGGCTCAGTAGTTAAGGCTGTTCTTTCAGGACGTAGAGTTAGGTGTGATTACTAGTACCAACATGGTGGCTCACATCTACCCATATATTCAATTCCTGAAGATATGATGTTCTCTTTTGAACTGTGTGGGTATTGGTCATGCAGAGTGCACAGATTTACATGCAAGAAAAATTACCCATAAGCACAAATTCTAAAAATTAATAAAGAAAGTGAGGCCACATTTTGCAATAAAATCAATAAGACTACCAAATTGGAATACTTATATTTCATCTTCAAAGTGTTCTTGAAATTCTCAGAAAATGTAGTTAGGGATCATTAAGCAGAAATGATATTTGGATCAGTTACTTTTTCAGAAAATAGCACAATCACTCGATTCTAAAAACAGATCTTAATAAAGATACATGAAAAGTAAAATCAAAAGTATAATATTTTGTATTGACGTTACTCAGCAACAAAATAATTAAGTTCAGACTCTTTGGAAAAGAAACAATTTAAGGAACCTATCTCTTATCTTCTTGGTTCTTACACCATAAATAATGGGGTCTAACATGGGTGGTACAAGAAGATACATATTGGCAACAAGTATATGTATATGCGGAGCCACTTTGTGTCCAAACCTATGGGTGAGGAAGGAGAAGAAGGCTGGAGTATAGAACACTAAGATGACACAGACATGTGAACCACAGGTGCCCAGAGTCTTGAGTCTGGCGTCCTTGGAAGGAAGATGGAAGACTGTGTTAAGTATGAGGACATAAGAGCAAATGATCAATATGAAATCCACCCCACCAGTGAGGAAGGCAACAATGAGGCTGTAAGTTCTGCGGATGCTTGTCTCAGCACAGGCAATCTTGATGAGGGCCATGAACTCACAATAGGTATGGGAAATTATATTAGTCTTGCAGTAGGGAAGCCAACGTAGCAAGAAAGGGTGAAGACTTAGAAAGGCTGCTCCACGAAGGACAATAGCCAGGCCCATTGCCCCAGTCACAGTGCGTGTCAAAATAGCTGAGTGTCTTAATGGGTTACAAATAGCTACATAGCGGTCAAAGGCCATTCCTACAAGGAAACCAGACTCCATGGTAGAGCAAGAGTGAATCAGGAATACTTGAGTGAGGCAAGCTTCAAAGCGAATCTCTCCATCATGAAACCAGAAGAGACTGAGAAGTTTGGGAACAGCTGTAGTGCACACCACAAGGTCGGCCACTGCTAACATGCAGAGGAAGAGGTACATTGGCTCATGGAGGCTGGAGTCTGTCTTGATGATGAACAGAAGTGAACTGTTTCCCACTAATGCCAAAATGTAACCCATGCAAAAAGGGATGGAGATCCACACGTGTGCTGCCTCTAACCCAGGAATGCCAATGAGAATGAAGGTTGAGGGATGGACATTAGTTTTATTGTATGTTAACATGATGAATGTCAAATGTTTCTGGATGTTACCTTGAAAGAAACAATATTAATTTATAAAATATTTAAATGGAGGAAGTCAATACACAGGTGACTATATTTTCACAGATCTACTGGAATTCTTATAAATACATACCTACAAATTATTTTATCTTATGTGGAAGCAAGTAAAGTTGTAGTCATTCTGTTGTTAAAACAGCATCACCTAAAATCCGGTTTAGATTTTGCTAACAGTAAAGTCTGCGAAAATCATGTTACTTCTTCATTGAGATACGTTAAATTCTTGTCTTTCATGCAATGAAGAACCTTAATGCCTTTTATCTATATGTTGACATCTATATTTTTATTGCTGTATTATTTTGCATTACTATTTTGCTTTTTAAAAAGTGAACTGGAAATTAGTGAGTACATGAGAATCATGGCTGTAGAAGAATAAGCATTGGCCAAAGAAGAGTGAAATGTGAGAGCTAAAAGGAGATATTCCATGAAGAATTTATGATTTTTGGATTTTAGTAATTATTTTAGTAAATGTTGGTTGATACTTAGACTTTTGACACAGGAAAACCAATACTTAGGAAGATGTTTCAATGCTATGAAATGATTGGAAGGAGATTTATTTACATCTGCCTGATCATCACTAATGTGATATCAAAACTAGGATGAGGATAGAGGTAGAAGATGGTCAAGGCAGAACATTATTCATGGCCCTTCACTGGCTGCAAAATTGGTATTCACTCTTTAGCATCTATGGCAATTATTGCATAAATTTGATTACAATCACTAGCCTCTGTTCCCATAATTTCTTTTTATGTATCAGATTAGTCAAGTGATTTGCTTTCTGTTAAGTTGACTCTACAGTATTCCATTCCATCCAAGCTATTCTGGTTTTCCCATTGCTCTGAAAATTTCTCTTGTATCCTTTGACATCATGGTCATCTTCATATTGACATTTGCTTATTATACTCTTTTTATTTTTAGATCATGAGAATACTATTTAAGACGCTGTGTATAGTTACTTCTTTTCTTTTAATAAAGGTAATCCCAAGTGTCCTAACCCTTTTAGTATTTTACCGTTTTTGAAGTTTCGCAATCAAATGCTTTACTTAACTTCATGATTTTACTTACAAAGACAGTGGGGATGTATATTCCTTTGAGTTTGGAACAGCTGGACACATTCATCTAAGATGCCTCAGAAAATCTGAGGGCATGGCATTTGTGAATCACAGCAAACACTGAGCAGAAGAAGAATCTAAGAAAACCAAGTTGTTTAAAAGTTATGTAATGTTATAATAGTTAACACTTTAAAATCTTTCAGTAGATAGGAATGAGTCAGATTTTGTTCTATGAACAATTCATATATTATGAAATGTAAATTTCATTTATGTATTTAGCTGAGTATAGATTAAGTCAGTTACATACATTTAAACAACTTATAGGAAAAATATCCTGTTTATAGCTCCAGTATGGATTTCAGAATCTTGTGCAAATCCAATGTCTAAATTACCCTAATTACATGACACTATACTGATGGTGCTATCAACAGAAATGAGGGTATCAGTCTATGTACAACATGAAAATGAGCCCTTGTCACTGCTTTTGAAGAATAATTACTGACAATCCTGTTCTTCAATGTCACAAAGTAGCAGCTCTAATACTTAGACCTTCTTTCTAATAAAGCTTTTTCCAGTGTACCCACTCAACCTATCACAACCATTTACTACAACAAACACGAACAATACAATGATACTGTTAGTCTTATGAGTACTCTGCTCTGTGATTGAGTTCATGTGTGCCCATCTAAAACAGTGTATTCCTATTTATTTTCCTCATTTTTATTAAAATTAGATCTTGTATATTTATTCTACATTTTAGTGCTTTTAATATTTTTATTGAAAAATTTTTGATCTTTTTCTGATCAAGATTTTCTCTCCCTCAACTTCTTCCAGATCCTTCTCACCTCCTCAACTTTACTACCTGCCCTTTCTTTCTTTCTCTAGAAAAAAAAGATAAATAAGTAAAAAATCCCAAACAAACAAAAAAATACACACTGGGTATTTTTAAACTTTCTCTTTTGCTATTTATTCTTATCTTTATACAATGTAAAAACAATTTTCTCAGTAAAAAGTAAGGGTGAGCTATGAAGAAAAAAAATCCACACTGTGGTGATTACAAATGTGCAATAACTACACTTAAAGTGAATTCAGCCCCAGCTTCAATCATGAAATTAAAAATGAAAATACTATAAATCACAGAATGCCAAGACTAATGCTAAATATAATTAAAAATCATATAGAATTTTATGATAAATATGGGGTTAGGATTAAAAATAATGCTTAAGAAAAATTGACACAACCTTTAAAAGAAAATAGTAGGTTAATAATTACTATTAAAATAATATTTTGTTACAGTAACCAAATGAGTTGGAACTCTATGAGTTATATATGTATACATAAACCTATGTGCAGTGAGTCCTTACTATAACATTATCTATAATAAATGATATTGAATTATTCAAAATATTCAGCTATAAAGTGATTAGATATAATTATACTTTTTATATTATCTAGTTAGCATAATTTAATAGTACATGCTTCTATAAACTAATGAAAAAGTCATAAAAAATGAATATTAGTTTTCCAGTTGTATTGAGATATAAATACAAAATTTTAACATATATGCATATATATATATTAACTTATATATATATATATTAACTTATCACAATTATACTGAGCACTTTTTAAACAAAGAAACATAATTTAAATGGGTATGCATCCAACTTGGAACTCTATAGTGGGTGATGGATTAAAAGGAATGTAGACTAAATATAATTTACCTTTATTACTATGCTTGATTTTTAAACATCAAGCACATATTCATTGCTTTCTTATTTCTAGGTGGTGTTACAATAAGTAAATAAACAATGAAATGTTATGTTTTTATTCATCAGAAAGAAACCACAAACCAAGCTATTACACATAGAATATTTCAAAATATTAAGAAACAGCAATCATTTGAAATATACTTCTTTCTACCTCTTTGCATACATAATTGGCTAGTTTTCTATGAAAGCAATGACCACATGCCATTGTTCTTGGGATTACCCACACATGAAATAGTTTAGTACCTTCTGAGCAGAGTTGAAGATTCTATTCATGTATCACCTTTGCATTATTTTTATAGATTTCTTGAACTGTCATTGATACTTGTCCCTGGTGTCCTTGTGATATGGCACACACCTGCTTAGTCCCTTTCATTGTATTGTGTTTTATGTTTGGCCAATACTTTTTTATTTAACGTGTTGGAGATAATTGTTGGTTAAAAATGATACTTTTCCATTGACTTCTAATGAATCAATAGAGAAAAAATAAAATGGCAGGTGAGAGAGTACATCATTTCAATATAATTTTAAGATAAGAGTTACTTATGATCACAACAGTGAACTTTCTGAAAGAATCCTTAATCAATATTGTATTAACAATTTCTTGGTCACAGCACTAAATTTTAAGATATAGTAAAGGATTTTTTTCCAACAAAGTTAAATTCTATAGCTACTTTTTTGTTTGTTTTTGTTTTTGTTTTGGTTTTTTTTTTTTTTTTTGACTGCCTGATGAAAAAACTTAGGAACATAGAAGAAATTTAGATATGCTTTTAGAGAAGAATAAAGTTGTTGATGTATAATGTTGGTAAATCTTTTATCTTTGGCCCATCTTTTAACAAAAATGATGTAAGGCAATATAGGACTATCATTATTCTATTTCATTCTCAGTTTTAATATTTGCTGGTTGATACTTCTACTTATGACATAGATAACTCTAGGAAATGACATCCTTAAGTTATAATATAAATACAAATGTCAATTCAAAAAACTGAAAAATCATATTATTGAAATGCCATATAATAAGTAATTGTAGTTACCGTTTTCAAAGCTGTTATAACCATAAAGTTGCAAACTTGGTATTTGAAAACAAACAATTACAAACTTTAACTCTACTTTACACCTAAAACAATGTAGAGCAGGATTAGCAAATAATAAATAACCTAACAGATGCCAGACTGCTTTGAAGGAAGAAACATTGTTCAAACACTGTAAATTTGCTCTGCATATATGCTATTACAACTCATCCCTATTTTTCATTAATTTTTAGCACACTGAGGTGCACAGGAAGGCCAGACACCATTCATTCTTAAAAAATGTTTAGCCTCTTCTTAGCTTCTATCAAAGATATCAGAAAAGAATTACTCTTGCTGGTATGGCCAATGTAGTCTAGACAGGAACCATACACTAAAAAGCGTTCATCAGGCCAAAGAAATTTTACAGAAGCCTGTTTAAGTAACAGGCTCCTCTAATTAGAGTCCTCCTCCAGCCTGAAGTTCATCTAAGTCATAGCATAATGAGAGTTACTATGGTCCTTACCTCACTAAACATTTTGTATGGACCAAGGTGAGTTCTGAGCAAGCCTTGTTCTCTCATGACTTATAGCTTTCCAATTAGACTTATTATGGACAGCTTCCAGATGCTTCTGACTCTCATTGGCAGGGAAGAAGGACTTCTCCATGGTATCAGAAAGAGAAACCATAGGGAGTTTGAAATTTGGGACCAAAAGGCTACATATAGATACTTAAAGCAACAGCATTTCAATAACAGCAGAATCCGAAAGCATAGTGGCCAGAGATACTTCAACTCTCTGGAGCCTGATTCCCAGTAGGATTACTTAAGTCTCAGAAGAATTCTTTAAAGCACTCATTCACTTATGTATTGAACACAGCCCCCTGATATTTCCTTGCCCTCATCTTTCCCCTCCCTTTCTACTATTTGCCTCCCAGACTGTTCTGCTCCTACTTTGGTATCATACATATATCTAACTATCTCTATTTATTTGATTAATACACATGTAATATGTATACATATCTGTATATATTACTTAATGTATATAAAACCTATGAACTAACAGTGAGAGAAAACATTTAATATTTGTCTCTCTGGGATTGGCTTGATTCAGTTATATGGTTATCTCCAGATGATTTTATTTTCTTGCAATGGCCATATTCTCAGGAAGGTTGTGCCTGAGTCAAGAAAGTTGTAAGAACCTAAGTTATTATTGATAGTTTTTTGATAAAAATACTATTAACTTTACTAGTGGATTGACTAGTTTATATACTCACCAGAAGTATATAAAGCTTTCCTTTGTCCACATCCAGGCCACCAATTTTGTTTGTGTCTTATGTCTGCAATTATGATTGCCATTAGATGGAATCACAGGGTGGTTTCATTTTCATTTCTCTGATGTCTAGATTCAAATTATAATATTTAATGCATTGCTTTCTTTTTTGATACTTTATTTACATTTCAAGTGTTTCTCCCTTTCCAGATGTCCCCTTTGGAACCTCCCTATTCCCTCCTGCCTCCCCCTGCCTCTATGGGAGGATTCCCCCAACCATCCACCCACCCACTCTCGTTTTCCCTCCTTGGCATTATCCTATACTGGGGGATCTAACACCCTCAGGCCCAAGGGCCTCTACTCTCCCTAATGGCTAACAAGACCCTCCTCTGCCACATATGTGGTCAGCACCATGGGTCCCTCCATGTATATTCTTTGGTTGGTGATCCAGTCTACGGGAACATTGAGAGGTCAGGCCAGTTGGCACAGTTGCTCCCTCCCTGGGGCTGCAAACTCCCTCAGCTCCTTCAGTCCCTTCTCCAACTCTTCCATCTGGGACCTCACACTCAGTCCTACAGTTGCTGTGATGTGACTCTTGGGTATTCCAAATTTTTGGGCTAATAACCATGTATCAGTGAGTACATACTGTGTTCATTCTTTTGTGACTGAGTTACATTGCTCAGGATGATATTTTCAAGTTCCATCCATTTGCCTGCAAATTTCATGAAGTCATTGTTTTTAATAGCTGAGTAGTATTCCATTGTGTAAATGTACCACATTTTCTGTATCTATACCTCTGTTGAGGGACATCTGGGTTATTTCCAGTTTCTGGCTATTATAAATATGTCTGCTATGAACATAGTGGAGCATGTGTCTTTATTACATGTTGGAGCATCTTCTAGGTATATGCCCAGGAGTGGTATAGCTGGGTCCTCAGGTAGTATTATGTTTATTTTTCTAAGGGTCTGACAAACTGATTTCCAGAGAGGTTGTGTCAGCTTACAGTCCCATCAGCAATGGAGGAGTGTTCCTCTTTCTCCACATCCTGGCCAATATCTGCTGTCACCTGAGTTTTTGATCTTGGCCATTTTGACTGGTGTGAGGTGGAATCTCAGGGTTGTTTTGATTTGCATTTCCCTGGTGACTAAGGATGTTAAACATTTCTTTAGGAGCTTCTCAGTCGTTCAGGTTTCCTCAGTTGAGAATTCTCTGTTTAGCTCTGTTCCCCATTTTTTGATAGGGTTATTTGGATCAATGGAGTCTAACTTCTTCAGTTCTTTGTATATATTGGATATTAGCCCTCTATCAGATTTAGGATTGGCAAAGATCTTTTCCCAATCTGTTGGTTGCAGTTTTGTCGTTTTTAGAGTGTCCTTTGCCTTATAGAAACTTTGTAATTTCATGAAGTCCCTTTTGTCGATTTTTGATCTTAGAGAATAAGCCATTGGCGTTCTGTTCAGAAATGTTTCTGCTGTGCCCATGTGTTCAAGACTTTCCCCCACTTTCTCTTCTATTAGATTCAGTGTATCTGGTTTTGTGTGGAGGTCCTTGATCCACTTGGACTTGAGCTTTGTACAGGGAGATAGAAATGGATCAATTCGCTTTCTTCTACATGTAGACCGCCAGTTGAACCAGCACCATTTGCTGAAAATGCTGTCCTTTTTCCACTGTATGGTTTTAGCTCCTTTGTCATTGAGCCCAAATGAGTGTGGGCTCATTTCTGGGACTTCAAGTCTATTCCATTGATCTACATGCCTGTCACTGTACCAATACCATGCAGTTTTTATCCCTACTGCTCTGTAGTACAGCTTGAGGTCAGGGAAGCCTATTCCCACAGAAGTCCTTTTATTGTTGAGAATAGTTTTGGTATCCTAGGTTTTTTTGTTATTCCATATGAATTTGAGAATTGCTCTTTCTAAGTCTATGAAAAATTGAGTTGGGATTTTATGGGGATTGCATTAAATCTGTAGATTGCTTTCGGCAGGATGGCCATTTTAACTATATTAATCTTGCCAATCCATGAGCATGGGAGATCTTTCCATCTTCTGAGGTCTTCTTCAATTTCTTTCTTCAGAGACTTGAAGTTCTTGTCATACAGATCTTTCACTTGTTAGGTTAGAGTCACACCAAGATACTTTATATTGTTTGTGACACTTGCGAAGGGTGTCATTTCTCTAATTTCTTTCTCAGACTGTTTATCCTTCGAGTATAGGAAGGCTATTGATTTGTTTGAGTTAATTTTGTATCCAGCCACTTTGCTGAAGGTGTTTATCAGCTGTAGCAGATCTCTAGTGGAGTTTTTCCGGTCACTTAAGTATACCATCATATCATCTGCAAGTAGTGATATTTTGATTTCTTACTTTCCAATCTGTATCCCTTTGACCTCCTTTTGTTGTCTAATTGCTCTAGCTAGAACCTCAAGTACTATATTGAATAGATAGGGAGAGAAAGGGCAGCCTTGCCTAGTCCCTGATTTTAGGGGGATTGCTTCAAGTTTCTCTCCATTTAGTTTGATGCTGGTCACTGGTTTGCTGTATATTGCTTTTACTATATTTAGGTATGCTCCTTGAATTCCTGATCTTTCCAAGACTTTTATCATGAAGGGATGTTGAATTATGTCAAATGCTTTTTCAGCATCTAACAAAATGACCACGTGTTTTTTTTTCTGTGAATTTGTTTATGTAGTGGATTACGCTAATGGATTTCTGGGTATTGAATCATGCCTGTATCCCTGGGATGAAGCCTACTTGACCATGGTGAATGATCGTTTTGATGTGTTCTTGGATTAGGTCTTCAAGAATTTTATTGAGTATTTTTGCATCGATATTCATAAGGGAAACTGGTCTGAAGTTTTCTTTTTTTTGTTGGGTCTTTGTGAGGTTTTGGTATCAGTATAACTATGGCCTCATAGAATAAATTTGGTAGTGTTCCTTCTGTTTCTATTTTGTGGAAAAGATTGAAGAGTATTCGTATTAGGTCTTTGAAGGTCTAATAGAATTCTGCACTGAACCCATCTGGTCCTGGACGCTTTTTGGTTGGGAGACTTTTATGACTGCTTCTATTTCTTTAAGGGTTATGGGACTGTTTAGATGGTTTTTCTGATCCTGACTTAACTTTGGTATTTGGTATCTGTCTAGAAACTTGTCCATTTCATCTAGATTTTCCAATTTTGTTGCATATAATGTAGTAGGATCTGATGATTTTTTGAATTTCCTCAGAAGCTGTTATTATAACTCCCTTTTTATTTCTAATTTTGTTAATTTGGATACTGTCTCTGTGCCCTCTGGTTAGTCTGGCTAAGGGTTTATCAATCTTGTTGATTTTCTCAAAGAACCAGTTCCTGGTTTTGTTGATTCTTTGTACAGTTCTTTTAGTTTCTACTTGGTTGATTATAGCCCTTAATTTGATTATTTCCTGCCTTCTGTTCCTCTTGAGTGTATTAGTTTCTTTTTGTTATAGAGCTTTCAGGTATGCTGTTAAGCTGCTAGTATATGCTCTCTCCAGTTTCTTTTTGGAGACATTCAGAGCTATGAGTTTTCCTCTTAACACTGCTTTCATTGTGTCCCATAGGTTTGGATAAGTTGTACTTTCATTTTCATTAAATTCTAGGAAGTTTTTAATTTCTTTCTTTATTTCTTCCTTGACCAAGTTATCATTGTGTAGAGCATTGTTCATCTTCCATGTGTATGTGGGCTTTCTGTTGTTGCCATTGAAGACCAGCCTTATTTCATAGTGATCTGATAGGAGTCATGGGATTATTTCAATCTTCTTATATATGTTGAGGTTTGTTTTGTGACCAATTATATGATCAACTTTGGAGAAAGTACCATGAGGTGCTGAGAAGAAGGTATATTCTTTTGATTTAGGATGAAATGTTTGATAGATATCTGGTAAATCTATTTGGTTCATGACATTTGTTAGTTTCCCTGTGTTTCTGTTTAGTTTGTGCTTCCAAGATCTGTCCATTGATGAGAGTGGGGTGTTGAAGTCTCCCATTGTTATTGTGTGATGTGCAATGTGTGCTTTGAGCTTTAGTAAAGCTTCTTTTATGAATGTGGGTACCCTTTCATTTGGGTCATAGATGTTCAGAATTTTGAGTTCTTCTTGGTAGATTTTTTCTTTGATGAGTATGAAGTGTCCTTCCTTATCTTTTTGATGACTTTTGGTTGAAAGATGATTTTATCTGATATTAGAATGGCTACTCCAGCCTGTTTCTTGGGGCCATTTGCCTGGAAAATTGTTTTCCCACCCTTTACTCTGAGGTAGTGTTTGTCCTTAACAAGGAGGTGTGTTTCCTAGATGCAGCAAAATGCTGGGTCCTGTTTATGGATCCAGTCTGTCAGTCTATTTCTTTTTATTGGGGAGTTGAGTCCATTGATGTTGAGAGATATTAAGGAATAGTGATTGTTGCTTCCTCTTATTTTCAATGTTACTTTTATGGTTGTGTGGCTATCTTCTTTTGAGTTTGTTGAAAGATTACTTTCTTGATTTTTCTTGGGTGTAGTTTCCCTCCTTGAGTTGGCGTTTTCCATCTATTATTCTTTGTAGGGCTGGGTTTGTGGAAACATACTGTGCAAATTTGGATTTGTCATAGAATATTTTGGTTTTACCATCTATGATTATTGATAGTTTAGCTGGGTATAGCAGCCTGGGCTGGCATTTGTCTTCTCTTAGAGTCTGTATGAGATTTGCCCAGGATCTTCTAGTTTTCATAGTCTCTGGTGAGAAGTCTGGTGTAATTCTGATAGGTCTGCCTTTATATGTTACTTGCCCTTTTTCCCTTACTGCTTTTAATATTCTTTCCTTATTTTGTGTATTTGGTGTTTTGTCTATAATGAGACAGGAGGAATTTCTTTTCTGTTCCAGTCTATTTGGAGTTCTGTAGGCTTCTTGTATATTTATGTTCATCTCTTTCTTTAGGTTAGGGAAGTTTTCTTCTATAATTTTGTTGAAGATATTTACTGGTCCTTAAAGTTGGGAATCTTCACTCTCTTCTATACCTATTATCCTCAGGTTCTGTCTTCTCATTGTATCCTGGATATCCTGGATGTTTTGGGTTAGGAGCGTTTTGCATTTTGTGTTTTCTTTGACTGTTGTGTCAATGTTTTCTATGGTATCTTCTACACCTGAGATTCTTTCTTATATCTCGTATTCTGTTGGTGATGCTTGCATCTATGACTCCTGATTTATTTCCTAAGTTTTCTAACTCCAGGGTTGTCTCCCTTTATGATTTTTTTATTGTTTCTATTTCTATTTTTAGTTTCTGGATGGTTTTGTTCATTTCCTTTGTCTGTTTGATTGTGTTTTCCTATAATTCTTTAAGGGATTTTTGTGTTTCCTCTTTAAGGGCTTCTAGTTGTTTATCTGTATTCTCTTATATTTCTTTAAGGGAGTTATTTATTTCCTTCTTAAAATCTTCTATCATCATCATGAGATGTGATTTTAAGTCTGAGTCTTGCTTTTCTGGTGTATTGGGGTACCCAGGGCTTGCTGTGGTGGGAGAGCTGGGTTCTGTTGCCTTGGTTTCTGTTCCTTATGTTCTTGCCCTTGCTTTGCCACCTGGTTATCTGTGGTGTTAGCTGGTCTTACTCTCTCTGACTGTGTCTTGTCTTTTCTGCAGGCCTAGATGTCAATACTCCTTGGAGACAGTTCTCTCTGAGAGGAATTTGGGTTTGGAGAGCTGTGGTACAGGGTCAGCTCTTGGGTACAGACAGAAACAAGAAGGATCTAGTCCCCAGCTGTCCCTTGTTTCGTGTATTCTGATGGCTCTACAAGGGTCCCTCTTGGTCCAGTGAATTTGAAAAGAAGTGATGGTCTTGTCTGTGCTTGAAGATGAATTGGCACTCCTGGGATACCAGCTCTCTCCTGGCACTATTTGAGTATGGAGCCCTGTGTCACAGGATCCGCCTCCTGGCCATGGAAACAAACCAGAAGCCCTTTCCTGTGTTCCTGTGTACTGGGTATTCCAGGTGGGTCCCTGTGAGCAGACAGGCTTGCCCACACTCCTGGGAGGCTATCTTTCTCCCAGTGCTATTTGGCTATGGAGACCTGGTGGCCCAGGCAGAGGTCTCCTGCCACAGATGGAAACCGGAAGGCTCCTTCCTCCCTGACTGTTCCTCAGTCCCTGTGTCCTCCTCTTACCTCCTCACATGGGTTTTTCCACACTCCTTGGAGGCTAGCTTTCTCCCAGTACTATTTGGCTATGGAGCCCTGGTAGCCCAGGCAGAGGTCTCCAATGAATTGATTTTATAGTTCATGATAACCAATTGAATTGAAAGTTGTTGAGTCATATGAAATAATAAATTGATGAGAATTTTATTACATCTAAACATTAATGTGAAAATGTATTCTGTTTAGTGAAACTGCCCCATTTGTTTTGTCAGTTGATGCTTTTCTCAGACTCTTTGGGGTTTTTAAATATATATTCTTGTAAAATCTTTGTGTTAATCTCAGTTATTTGGTTAACTGAAATTTTGAAGTTCACAATTTGTTTATGATATTTATAGTCCTCTTATCTAAGAGAATATTCTATATTAATAAAACATATCTATGGTATTATTGTCCTTTTTATTTGTACTAAAATTGTTGCTATTCCCTAAAATGTATTTATAACTCAAAATATATGTTAATGGCATATTTTTCTATTTATTATACTTTATGTATATGTTATGATGTTGGTGTATGTGTACTTGTACATAAAGGCTATGCATGCTGTTCAATAAACAACTCTTGGGAATCTGTTCTCTCTTTTCACTATTTTGATCCTTAGGGACCTTTGGCAGTCAAGCTCTGCGAACACCTTTTTTACTGAGCCATCTCTTTGTCTCTTGATGGCCTATTCAAAATAGTTAGAATCACACATTTAGCCCAATAGCCTGATATGCTTATTCCCAGAAGCTTAACAAAGTAAGACTCTGAATTTAGTTTTAGATTTTATAACTTAAATATAATGTCTTTTCACACTTTATTCAGTTAGTTTCTCTCTTCTGTTTCCCTCTGCACACATCCCACTGAGAAAAATGCTGTGATACATTTCCAGATGTGTTCTTAAAGACTCAGAAAATTTTCATGTACCCAGGAAAGAAGAAGTTAATTAGACAAGCCACATATAGAGTGAGTTAAGGTACTTCTGGTGACAAATTGGTTTGTGAATGTAATTCCAGCACTTGGCAGGTTGAGGTAGAAAATGTTTAGAAAGAAGGAAAATTAATAATTGAATAAAATTTTCCATAGGAATACAAAAGGAAGTTTATCTGTGCTCATGTAGGGCCTGTCTGGAATGTGCTGAAATTAACCTCTGTAGTATGAGACAAAGACATGGTGAGTAATGTCTTCTTAATGAACTGCATCCTTGATTAGAATGTCAGGCTCATCTTTATCTTTTCTTATTAGTTTTAGTTTGACTTTTATCTTGTCAGATATAAATAGTGAAGCTTGCTAGCTCCTTGGTCCTATTGATTGGATCATTTTTGTTCATACTTTTATTCTATGGTGGTGCCTTTAAAGCTAAGAAAGCGTGTGGAATTGAGTGGGTAGGGGTCTGGGAAGATCTGGGAGGAGTTAGGGGAGGAAAGGTTGTAATTAATATATTATATAAGGAAATTCCATTTTCAATAAAAATAAAATAAACCAACCAAACCAAAATAAACAAAAACCAAAAACCAAACCAAATAAACAAACAAAAGAAACAATTGAACACTAGTAGGCATTACCTGTGAAAGCACATGGTAAGCAGGCCAGGTAGACAGGTGAACTAACTGAAGACCTAAACCACTCCCTCCTCTTCTACAATTCAACACCCTAGACTCATCCCTAGCTCTTCAACAGAATACCAGTAGCCTTCCTTCTATACCCACCCAACCCACATCTCCAGTGACTCCCCTAGACTTTCCTCTCCAAACTTCCCTCTCCCCCCTCATTGCTTAATCCCAAAGTCCAATTTCTGCTGGCACTTCCTGCTAACTCACAAGCCAGGGAATCAGGCAGGCTAAATGCAGATTTTCACCTCTTGTTATGCATCATAGACCCAATCATTTAGTCTCATCCCCAACTCTGAAACAGAACAGTTGCTGCAGCCCTCCTGGTCCCCTTTCCCCCATCTCCTGGTGATTCAACAAATATTCTCCTCCTAACTTCCCTTCCCCCAACTTTCTGCTTTATTCCTGGCATCCAGCCACTACAGCAGGCACCCCTGCTAACCCAAAGGCCACTCCTGCTAGAGAAACAGATAAGATACCTGTAGATCTTTTTATCTCCTTTTGTTCATCGAAGTCCAATCTCTCAGTCTCATCCCCAGTGCACTTCAGCAGACCTTCTGGAGTGACCTCTTTTCACCCTTGCCCCATTATAAGGAGGTAACAGGCAGATCCTGTTTGAATAGGCTGTTGTCCTGCTGCCTGTGAAACTCTTCAGACTACTAGCTTATCCTTTTTCCTAAGTGTCAGCTCCCAATACCCATCTACGCATTTTACCTGGAGCCCTCACTGGCAACACATATGAGGTACACAGAAAATTTCCTACCAGACAACACAGAACCACCACACTCTCCTAAAAGCCAGAGAGGAAACAGAAACCAGGAATAAAACACCCATACCACAAAGACAAAACTAGAAATCAGAACCAAGACCTGTAATCACCACAATCCTGGTTGTGTAGACACCTGCCCTAAAATGCAATTAATAACAACCAGGATGATATGTTTTTTATAGAGCCTAGGAAACCTACTACAGCAGACTCTGAATATTCCAACATAGCTGAGGCACAAGAAAAAGACCTTAAACTAGCCTTTATGAATATGATAGAGGTCCTTAAAGAGGAAATGAAAATTCCATTAGGAAATGCAGGAAAAGACAAACAGATGGAGGGGATGAGTAAATCCCTTAAGGAAATTAAGAAAAACACAAACCGTAGAAGAAAATGAATAGAACTTTTCAAGACCTAAAAATTGAAATAGAATCAATAAAGAAAACCCAAACTGAAGGAATAAAAAAAAAAAAAAAGACAAAAATTTTAATTTGGCAGGAACTACAGAGGTAAACTTCACAAACAGAATACAAGAGATAGAAGACAGAGTGTCAAGCATTGAAGACACAATCAAAGAAATAGATAAATCACTCAAAGAAATCATTAACTTTATTATTGATCAAAAAAAATGTTAAATCTAAAATACTCCTTACACAAATATCGAAGAAATCTGGGACATGATAAAAAGACCAAATCTAAAAAACCGATAGGAATAGAGGCCTGACCATGAGCACATGGGGGGGGGGAATAGGAATATAGAGAGGGGGTAAGCAGGTAAGGGAGCAAGAGCAGGAGAGCAGGAGAGAGAGGAGGCAAGGTTTGTGTTTAAATTATTATTTTAAATGTGGATAAGTGCTTGTTCAAGTATCATCTTTTTCAAAAAATACCTTTTGCCAGACAAAGGGGCATAGGCCTATTCACCCACCATGAGGGAAGAGGGGAGAGATATGGACATAAAGAGTGTTGTGATTCAAGACCAGTCCACAATAACATGGGTGACTGTCTCAAATTCACAAATTAACAAACAAACACCAAGAAGGGTAAAAGCTTCTCACTTTTGTGGCCAGCATTCCTCTTGCTGATGAGTCAGAGGTCACTTGAGTTTTATGCTGCAGGTCTTTTGTGACACTCTTTTAGTATCCACCTGTTTTTTCTTCTGATTTTAGGCAATATTTATTATTGTCATTTTATATTAATTCTTGATTTTATAGAGTGGCGACCCTGCAAATATGTTATTCTCTCAAATACTTAGAACCTACACGTGTTCCCATATGTATTTTCCTCTCACTTAGATGGGTCAGGATTGTCAGAGTGATAGGCTTAGGCATTTCTCTACACTTACATGGATCACTAAAGTGAGTTAGAATTTAACTACAGCCAAACTTCACTACACATATATAAAAAACTAAATGGTAAATTCTAGCTCACTTAAGTGATCCATGTAAGAGTTTATCTTATTATATTTATTTTGTTATATTTTGTTCTTACCTCTTGCCCCTACCTGCAGGGCAGTCAGCAGGGAGCCCCAAACCTGGAGAAAGAGTATGGGGGACAAGAGACGTGAGGAAGGAGAGCAAGACAGGATTCTGATCAAGCTCCGTTTATTGTGGACAACAGCACGAGTTTTTAAGCAGAAAACCGCGACCAAAATTCCTCGTAGCCATGGCAGCACAGACCTTCAGCAGGTGTATAGGTTTCTCCCGAAGCAGTTGACTTAGAGTTAATGTAAAACCTAAGAAATAGGGCAGTATCTAAGTTGTAAAACCTAAGGATGGGGAAATATCTTAAAGTTGTAAAACCTGAGAATGGGGAAGTATCTGGGTGTTTGTCTAAGATAATAATCAGCATTGCTAAGTGGCTTCTTTGTTTTAATGCCAGGCAGCTCGGGGCATCCTCTTAAACCTGTTAGTTTCTTTTTTTCTAATACGAGACAGAAAAGAAGTAGATTCAGATGGGAAGGGGAGATAGATAGTGCAGAGTCCTGTATGGCTCCATGCAAGGGATGGCATGACTCAGCTCTTGACCCTCAAAGAGAGCCAGCAGGGTGTGGGCCTCCATGAGTATTAAAGCTTGCTAAGGGTTTTAAGATATGTTTATATATTTTACTTTATGTTCCTCCTTTAGAGGAGTATTCTTT
>JADRCH010000374.1:66774-113492 GCA_019843965.1 Rhynchomys soricoides | reverse complement strand
TACAGTTTAACCAGTATCATTTGTTGAAGGTACTGTTCTTTTTCCATGGTGTATTGCTTGATTCCTTATCAAAAATCAGGTGTCCATATGTGGGTGGAATTATGTCTAGGTATTCAATTTGGTTCTGTTTATCAATGTGTTTGGGTTTTTTTTGCCAATACCATGCAGTTCTTTTATTGTTCAGGATTGGTTTAGCTACCCTGGGTTTTGGTTATTCCACATGAGATGGGAACTTTCTTTCAAGGTCTATTAACAGTTGTTCTGGAATTTTGATGGTAGCTATGTTGAATCTGTAGATTAATTTTGGTTGGATGGCCATTTTTACTATTTTAATCCTGCTGATCCATGAACATGAGAAATTTTTTTTTACATCTTCTGATATATTGCTAAATTTCTTCCTTCAAAGACTTGAAGTTTTTTTCATATAAGTCTTTCACTTGCTTTTTTAGAGTTACTCTAATTTATTTTGTTTGAATGTATTGTAAAAGGGGTTGTTTGCTTGATTTTGTTTCAGTTTGTTTGTCATTTTTATATAGGAGAGTTTTTTAATTAATCTCGGATCCAGCCACTTTTCTGGAAGTGTTGATCAGCTTTAGGAATTTGGGAGTGAGGTTTTTGGGGTCACTTATGTATACTATCATATCATCTGCCCTTTGAGATACTTGAGTTCTTCCTTTCCAAATTTTATCCCCCTGATCTCTCTCAGTTGTCATTGCTCTAGTTAGAACATCAAAAACAATATTGAATAGATATGGACAGAGTGGGCAGTCTTGTCTTGTTCCTGATTTCAATGGAATTGTTTTGAGTTTCTTTCTATTTAATTTGATGTTGGGTATAGGCTTGCTTTAAATTCTCTTTATTATGTTTAGGTATGTCCCTTGCATCTATAATCTCTCCAAGACTTTTATCATGAATTAGTGTTTGATTTTGTCAAAGACTTGGTCCATATCTTATGAGATGATCCTTTTTTTTCCCTGTCAGTTTATTTATATGGTGGATTACATTTACTGATTTTTGTGTGTGGAACCATGCTTGCATCTCTGGGATGAAGCCTACTTGAACATTTCTGTTCTTTGATGAAGTATTGATAACAAGTATTTTATTGAGTATTTTTGCATCTAGGTTCATGAGGGAACTTAGTCTGTAATATTCTTTCTTTGTTGATTATGTGTTTTGGGTTTCAGAGTTGCTGTGGCTTCATAAAAATGAATAGGGTAATGTTCCTTCTGTTTGTATTTTATAGAATATTTTTAACAGTATTGGTGTTAAGTCTTCTTTGAAAGTCTGGTTGAATTCTGCACTAAAACCATCCAGCCTTGTTAAGTTTGTTTTTGGTTTTTGTCTTGTGTGTTTTTTGTTTTGGTTGGGAGTCTTAACGAATTCTTTTATTGCACTAAGGGTTATAGGTCTACTTAAATTGTTGATTTGTTCTTGATTTAACTTTGGTAAGTAGTTACCTATCAAGAAGATTATCCATTTCTTTAAGATTTTCCAATTTGGTAGAGTACATGTTTTTAAAATGTGTCCTTATAATTCTCCGAATTTCTTCATTGTTGTGTCCTTTTCATTTTTCATTTTTTAAATTTTGCATATTCTATCTCTTCTTTTAGTTAGTTTGGATAAAGGTTTGTCTGTTTCGTTGTTTTTCCCAAAGAATCAACTCTGTTTCATTGATTCTTGTAATGCTCTCTTTGTTTCTATTTAACTGTTTTGAGCCCCTTTTTGCTGTCTTCTCCTTAGAGATGTGCTTACTTTTCTTTGTTCTAGAGCTTTCAGGTGTGCTGTTAAGTTGCTAGTAAGAGATTTCTCCAATTTATTATGTATGCACTTAGTGCTATCAACTGTCCTCTTATCACTACTTTCATTTTGTCTCATAAGTTCTAATATATTATCTATTCATCTTCATTGAATATTAGAAAGTTTAATTTTTTTTCTTTATTTCTGTCTTGACCTGTTTTCCATTCAGTAGAAAATTGTTCAGTTTCCCTGAGATTTTAAGCTTTCTGTTGTTTTGCTTGTTAATGATGTGCAGCTTTAATTCGTGGTAGTGGGATTCTTTCAGTTTTCTTGTGTCTGTTGAGACTTGCACTGTTAGA
Source organism: Rhynchomys soricoides (assembly GCA_019843965.1). Classification (NCBI taxonomy): domain Eukaryota; kingdom Metazoa; phylum Chordata; class Mammalia; order Rodentia; family Muridae; genus Rhynchomys; species Rhynchomys soricoides. The sequence continues at coordinate 111,396 of JADRCH010000374.1, read as the reverse complement.
GTATGTCATCAATTTTGGTGAAAGTTCCATGAGTTGCTGGGAAAAGGGTATATTCCTTTATGTTTGGGTGAAATATTTTGTAAATATAAGTTGGGATCATTTGGATTATGATATAAGTTAGCTAGAGCATTTCTCTGTTTTGATTTTGTCTGGAGGATCTGTCGACTGATAACAATGAGGTATTGAAGTCTCCCAGTATCGGTGCTTGAGGATCAATGTGTGATTTAAGCTGCAGAAGTGTTTCTTTTACAGCAGTGGGTACGCTTATGTTTGTGGCATGGAGGTTAAAAAATTTAAATGTTATCTTGGTAGATTTTTTTTTTTTTTGATGAATGTGTAGTATCCTTCCCCATTTTCTTTTATTAATTTTTGTTTGAAGTCTATTTTGTTAGATATTAAAATGGCTACACCAGCTTGATTCTTAGGTCTATTTGCTTGGAATATCCAGGCTTTCCTGGAGGTGGCCCATTGTTTTTACATGGTCTGTGATAGGTGAGCTCAATGGCATGGTTCCAAAGAGACTTCATCTCAGGATTGCTTCTTGCAGCTGATAATGCCTTTCCTGTCATTATTAAACTAATATAACACTCCCTGTGCATTAGCTCACCCTCTTGATCAGATTTCCTGCAGGTCAACATAAAGATGAACTTTCATGAATTAATGCTGTTTAGATGAAGCAATGATTCTATAGAATTCCTGATTTGATTCAAATAATTTTAGGAAGAAGTTTTAGATATGGTCTTAGTTACTTTGCTAGAAAGATATAACAAAGTTAGAATCAAGAATAGAATGTTCCCACTTCTCATAATAGTAAGTAAAGATTGTATACTAAGAAATACAATGAGCTTTCATAATTACAGTAAAAAGAGAAATAGATTTGGGACACATTTGAGTTCAAGGAAAAACATTTAGGTCCAAGGATAAAGTCACAGGTGTGCACTATGATAAGGCAAGTCCATGTAAGAATTGTTGCTTTGAACTTATAACAAGCATATTATAATGAAACACTGCTTTGAACTTAATATTAGCGTTCTTCTGTAACTCTCATTTTATGTACCATTTTATCTATGAGGTAATTTTCTAAAGAACTTTTTTGTCCAAGGAGGTATAAAAAGAGATAAAGTTGTTTAAGAAGATATAATAGTAAAGAAAGGCAGAGAAAAAAATAAAGTTGTTGGTTGGATGGTTTGGCTTGGGGAGCTCTGTCCTATCCTATCCATCCATACATACATACAAATGAATGTGTCTGTCTATATGTATGTGTGTAGGTATATGCATATATGTAAACATGCATGAATACTTGTGGAGTTGATTGTGACAAATTGTCAGGCCTGCCAGACTGTGGATGTATGAATGTATGTGTGTCTGTGCATATTTGCCTGTATAAAACATTTTGATTCTTTTCCTTTCCTTCCTGTCTGGTTCACAAGGAGTTAACTACCCAGGCCTACAAAGGGCTCATTACTCGATGGCCAGAAAAAGGAGCATTAGCAATAAATCTTTTACTGAATTCCCTCTGTTAAACACCATGTGTTCATTGCCTGATATTAGCACTTATTTAAGCACAAGTAAGAAAGAGTTAAATGTTTAGTACAGAACAGTAATAAAGAGTTAAGCCCTTAATGAAGCACAGAACAATGACAGAGAATTATAAAATAAAGATAGAGCATTTAATAAAGCATAAAAACTTATAAAAAATAAAGAATCCACATATAGTTAAAGAGGAAAAAAAGAAGCCAGCAGTTTTCAACCACAGAATAAGCAAGAGTCTGTTAAGTCTACAGAAGCCATCAGCAAGCATTCAGTATAGTTGGAGAGCTAGAAGGCCAGAGACCATCAGTCTTTAAAGCTACATCCAATGCTGTGACCCAATTCAAACAATGCCAGGTTGGGCTGGTTCAAGGCACTTGAGATAATATGTTTCATTGATGTTGAGCAACATTAATTTTAGAAAGATATAACTTGTTTTCTGATTTTACAAGATGTGATCAAGAGATTGTCTTGAGTGTCAGAAGAAACTTTGAACATTAGAAACTTGCAGACTATTAACATCATTAAAATTAGACTCAATGCATTTCCTTAATAGGATGACCATGAACCTATAATGACCAGGTCTGAATGTAGTTGATTGAATCAAAGACCTCCTAGATAGGATGATATCTTTGAACACTTATCTCTCCTTTGTGGCTTTCTTTGGGGAGCTTATGGAAGTTTTTGTAGGAGGAGCCTTTTTAGATTCCTTACTGGGGATAGGATTTGAGTGTTTATAGACTCAACCCATTGCCTGTTTTTATGTGTCCACTGTGTTGTGGTTGAACAGTCAGCTTTCTTCTCATGCTGCCACAGCCTTTACCATTATAGACTTTATCCCTAAATCACATATGATACAATAAAAGTAGTTGTTATTCAGTGCTAAGATAATTTGGTATTCTGGTGTTTTTTTATTTTCAATTTTGTTTTTTGTTGTTGTTTTTTGTTTTGTTTTGAAGATTCTCTGTGTAGCCCTGACTGTCCTGAAACTAGGTATGTAGACCAGGCAGTCCTTGAAGTTAGAAATTCACCTGATTTTGGCTCCCAGGTGCTGGGATTAGATGTGGGCCGACATCCCTGGTGTTTTTGTTTTTATATTATTAGATGGAATGTAGGTTTTTGTATATGTCAAACATATGCTCTTGTGCTGATTTCATTCACATCTTGAATTTTAAATTTGGCATAGACTGTATATTTCTCAAGACAGCATGTATTCATGACATTAATACTATCTGAGCCTTCTGAGTCGTTGAATTTCACATATGTGATATCTTTCCTACCTGTTGTGTTTCTTTTGAATTTGTAAAATGAATATGAGTATGTTGCCTGTATTCATGAAGTCCTCAGGACATATACTCCTCAGGGATCTGCCTCTCTCAGAGGCACTTCCATCATTGTTGTGCTAACTGATGCGCCACACTCTGTGAGTTCTAAGACTGTTGGCTGTTGCTCTTCTATGGGCCTTGACAAGATGGCCTCAGAACTCCCAAACTTGGAATACTGGATAGGTGTGAGCCCCCATGTGAGTACTGGCAATTGAGCTCAATTTTTTGCAAGACCAGCAGGTGATATTAACTCCTGACCCATCTCTTTTGCACCATGTTGCTTGTTTATGATCAGCATTTACATTGCTAATATTTTCATCCTTCATTTGTTACTGTTTAAACATGCATTCCCTTTTAGTTAAATCTTTATGTTGCTATTTAAACTGGGACACTTCAGGTTTCTGGAAAATGAATGCAAAACCAGAGTGGATGTATGAACTTCTCTAAAGACTTCTGAATCCTTTCTTTTTTGTTTGTTTGATTGATTTTTGTAGGGGAATCAGGTTCTTAATATGTATCTCTGGATGTCCTGCACAAACCAGACAACCAAGTCAATGAGATACACCTGTCCCTGCCTGCAGAGTGCTAGGATTCAAGCCATGAGCCAGTACACACAGATTGCCCATCTTTTTTTGTCTTTGCTAATTGTTCATACAATATCTCTGATGTGTACTCAGTATGTTCCCTTTGCTCCTCTCCTCTCTCTCTCTCTCTCTCTCTCTCTCTCTCTCTCTTTTGCTTGGCATTTCTCCTGCAAGGCTATATTTTATTCAAAGGGTACAGAAATGACACAGGTGAACCTCATTATATAGTTTCCTTCTCTAATGGCTTGGCAATTACATTAGAACTACTATATTAGGAAATAAGTGGGGAAAGCACCAGAATTATAGGAATATATTGCCAATGGAGCATAACATTTACAGTGTTGTTAGTATCATGTTTTCTATTTAACACGGGTATGGGATATTTTAGAATGCAATGACCTATGATGACGTGCATGTGAATTTCACTTGGGAAGAATGGGCTTTGCTGAATCCTTCCCAGAAGAGTCTCTACAAAGATGTGATGCTGGAGACCTATAAGAACCTCACTGCTATAGGTAAGATAGTGAATTTTCTTTGCCTTTTTAAAATAAGGGGAGAAATGTTTCCTTGTTATTGATGATCTTCTGTGATTTCAGTTGACAATGAGTAAAAATGAAGTGAAAAAATCAAGCATTGTTCTAACATTTACTGAATATAGTAACTTAAATTTTCCATAATTTCCAATAATATATACATTTTCTGGTACTGCATTTTAGGCTACAATTGGGAAGACCATTATATTGAAGAACAATTTCAAAGTTCTAGAAGAGATGGAAGGTAATTTTCATGTGCAAGCTGATACAAATATGCTTCTGAAGAAATTGTACTCCGCTCTGGAAGTTCTAAAAAGCAAGCAAACAAACAAACAAAAAAGCTACAACCGTAAAAAAGTACTTAAGTGTATTAATGATTATTACATTGTCATAAATCCATGTATCTCAATGTCAAGCATCTGATTTGTGCTTGAGAGACACTGTTCTAAGCAAGGAGACAAGGAAACAATGCCTTAACCGATATCACCATTTGAATCCTAGCCCTATTAGAACTATGCTGTTGAACTGCCAATCTATCTCACTTAAATATTGTAAAAACTATGCACTTTAATAGGTGATACATATATCTTCAAAATATTCTAATGAGCAAAAAGTCCATAGTAAAGCTGGTATTACTTGTATACTTGCAGTAGCAGTGCTAAATGTGGTGAGAGGTGCAGTTTATAAGAGTCAAGAATTAGATACCTTAACCCTTTACCACATGTCTGTGAGGCACAAAAATCAAATGGTGTGAATGCAATGTGGAAACTTTTATTTTGTTATTCTTCTCTTAATGGGTATATCATATGTCACAATGGATATATGCCATTGAGCTTAAGGATATTCAAAGAAGCAACTTAACCCTCTCTCTCCCAGAAAAAACTAGAAGATATCTAGTAGTCCCCACTTTGAGTAGACTTTCTAAATGTGATACAAGTTTACTATTTCAATATATTCACACTGAGAAAATCTCTATGAGTACTAGAAATATGAAAATTCTTCTGATTGTCCTGGTTCACTTTGCAAATGTGGTATGACTCACACTATAGGAAAATTTATGAATTCATTCAGTGTGGTAAATCTCTTGAGTTCTTTCAGCTTTCTTCAAATATGTGAAAAACTTCATGCAGAAAATGAATGCTATAAATGTAAGCCATGTAATAAATGCTCTTACCAGCACAGGTATTGTTAAAGATGCATAAGAACCCATAATGAAGGGGGAACACTTTGAATGTAAACAAAGTGATAAAATCCTAGGGTCTGATTCCTCTTTATCATTAGACCAAGTTATAATATTAATTTATACAGATAAAAAAATTCAACAGTGTAATGAATGTGGTAACGCTTTCACATGTGCTAATTATCTTCACAGGCATGAAAGAGGTCATATTGGAGAGAAACACTATGAATGTAATGATTGTGGCACAACCTTTGCAAGTCATGGTCATCTTCAAAGGCATAAAGAAACACATACTGGAGAGAAACCTTATGAATGTAATCAGTGTGGTAAAGCCTTTGCATGGAACTGTAATCTCCGAATACATAAAAGAACACATACTGGAGAGAAACCTTATGAATGTGATCAATGTGGTACAGCCTTTGCAAGTCATGGTCATCTTCAAAGGCATAAAAGAACACATACTGGAGAGAAACCTTATGAATGTAATCAATGTGGTAAAGCCTTTTCACAACACAGTTCTCTACAAGTCCATAAAAGAATACATACTGGAGAGAAACCCTATGAATGTAACCAATGTGGTAAAGCCTATACTCGTCACAGTCATCTCAAAATACATAAAAGAATACATACTGGAGAGAAACCCTATCAATGTAATCAATGTGGTAAAGCCTTTGCTTATCACAATAGTCTCCAGTATCATGAAAGAACACATACTGGAGAGAAATCTTACGAATGCAAGCAGTGTGGTAAAGTCTTTGCATGCCGTAATCATCTTCAAATACATAAAAGAACACATGCTGGGCAGAAACGATATGAATGTAACAAATGTGGTAAAACCTTTGCATGTCACAGTCATTTCCTAAGACATAAAAGACATATAGGTGAGAAACCTTATGAATGTAATCACTGTGATAAAGCCTTTGCAAGTCACAATAATCTTCAAAAACATATAAGAAGACATACTGGAGAGACACCTTATAAATGTAATCTGTGTGATAAAGCCTATTCACGTCACAGTCATCTCCAAACACATAAAAGAACACATACTGAAGAGAAGCCCTACAAATGTAATCAATGTGATAAAGCCTTTTCTCAACAAAGTTCTCTACAAGTCCATAAAAGAACACATACTGGAGAGAAACCCTATGAATGTAACCAATGTTGTAAAGCCTATACACGCCACAGTCATCTCCAAATTCATAAAAGAACACATACTGGAGAAAAACCATATCAGTGTAATCAGTGTGGTAAAGCCTTTGCTTATTACAATAGTCTCCAGTATCATAAAAGAACACATACTGGAGAGAAATCTTATGAATGCAAGCAATGTGGTAAAGTCTTTGCATGCCATAATCACCTTCAGATACATAAAAGAACACATGCTGGGCAGAAACGATATGAATGTAACCAATGTGGTAAAGCCTTTGCATGTCACAGTCATTTCCTAAGACATAAAAGACATATAGGTGAGAAACCTTATGAATGTAATCACTGTGATAAAGCCTTTGCAAGTCACAATAATCTTCAAAAACATATAAGAAGACATACTGGAGAGACACCTTATAAATGTAATCTGTGTGATAAAGCCTATTCACGTCACAGTCATCTCCAAATACATAAAAGAACACATACTGAAGAGAAGCCCTACAAATGTAATCAATGTGATAAAGCCTTTTCTCAACAAAGTTTTCTACAAGTCCATAATAGAACACATACTGGAGAGAAACCCTATGAATGTAACCAATGTGGTAAAGCCTATACTCGTCACAGTCATCTCAAAACACATAAAAGAACACATACTGGAGAAAAACCCTATCGATGTAATCAATGTGGCAAAGCCTTTGCTTATTACAATAGTCTCCAGTATCATGAAAGAACACATACTGGAGAGAAATCTTATGAATGCAAGCAGTGTGGTAAAGTCTTTACTTGCCGTAATCATCTTCAAATACATAAAGCAACACATGCTGGACAGAAATGCTATGAATGTAACCAGTGTGGTAAAACCTTTGCATTTCACAGTTATCTCCAAAGACATAAAAGAACACATATTGGAGAGAACCCCTATGAATGTAACTAATTTGGTAAAAGATTTGCACAACATAATACTCTTCACAGCATAAAAAAAGCACATATTTGAAAGAAACTCTATGGATATAATATGTGGTAGAACCTTTGCATGTTAAACTCCTGGTAGAATTTATACTGGAGAGAAACCTCATGAATATATTTAATATGGTGAAGCCTTTGCAAATTTCTATACTCTTCATCATCATGAAGATATTCACACTGGAGAGAAATTCTACAAATGTAAGCAGTGTGATAAAGCCTTTGTGTTGTGGGTCCACTTAGATCCAACACAAGTCAAACACCAGGTCAATGCAGATAACAAGAACTAATTGTAATCAAACTGCCACTGATTAATAAGGCCTTTAGAACATATTATGGAGGTGAAATACAACCTATCTTATGGAGATTTTACGCTTGAAAAGCACAAACATCTGTGCCAAGTTACAGCTACATTTTTCTACCAATCATTTAGGGTTAGTAGCTTTTCTTATGTGATTGAGCTATATCAATGGATACAGAATGTATGTTTTACACTCTAACCAGTCATATCTATTTGTTCTTTTGTAATTAAGAAAAGTCATTATATTTGGGGGAACAAAAGATGTTAACATATGCTGTAGTTAGGAACAATCATGGTTTAGGGAATAGAAGCCATGGTTCGCTTGTTGTGCTATGGATATGTATATATTATTTGATGTTCATGTTTCCTTGTTCCCATTAGTTACCATTTGACACTTCCTCTTGAAGTTCTGCCTTCTAAGGGAATTATCTCAAGATGGTAGATAATATAACAGCAATGAGATTTATTAATTTTTTCTGGTGTGTGTGTGTGTGTGTGTGTGTGTGTAATGTAATTATTGTTTTTTAGGCCATGATAGGGCTAGATGGATACTGGAAAACAACTTTCTATTTTGACCATCTTTCTATGGCAATAAAGGTCAGGTGTCCAGCTTTGCATACCACAGAAAATTTCCACGGAGCTGTCTCACTGAGGTTCAAATAAGATTAGTTGAAACATTTCATCAGTAAAATATTGTCTTCTTTTCAACTTGTAAACATATTGTCATCTAAGGATGGAAGAAAACAGGATGATTTTAATAATAAATCCTATTTGCAAATGAAAATTATATACTTCTATGGTGTTTTGTGTTTGTTTTGTTTTGTTTTTTTGGGAATGTGTTAGTTCATTTTTAGGAGTGAACATTTGTCCATAACACTGTCTCAGAACCACGAATGAATGCCAGAGAATTGTCTCACTGGGTAAAGTGCTTGCTGCTAACCTGGTAACCTAAGTTCAATGTCTGGGAGACCCACTTTACTCCTACAGTTTTTTTCTCTTATTTCTATACATGGGCTATGTCATATGTACATACACCAGAACATACATAAATAATTTTAAAACACAAATGAGGGCCAATGAGGTTACTTGAACCAAATGACTTCCTGGGTCTCATTTCTAGAACTACATAAGGAAAGTAGAAATTAGACACCAATAATTTGTCCTCTCATTGCCACATGACCACAGTGGGACAGATGTATGCACACAAAAACCGTTCAAACATTTTCTGAATGGATAAAATTAACCAAGCAAAGAAAATAACCAAATTAATGAGAATGTGTGAAATTATTTGCAAGTTTAAATTATTAGTGCAGAATTTCAAGAAATATTACCGCTCATCAAAACAATAATGGTTTCTTTTTAAATCTTAATTTATCTTTCATTCTCAGATTCAAAGATAAGTCATTTTAAAAACATATATCAGCTGGGTTTAGAGCTGCATCTCTGTGATCTCAGCACTTGGGAGACAGTGGCATGGCAATCTCACTGAATTTGAGGTCAGCTTGGTCCACCGAGTGAGTTCCAGACAGCCATGGCTATGTAGAAATATCCTGTCTTAAAAAATTCTAAAAAGAAGGAGTATATCTCAAATTGTACAGATTTTCCTAATATAATCCAACTGGACAGTGACTGGTTTCAGCAACACCTTTTGTTATCTTTACTCACATTAAGAAAACTATGTTAGGGCTGGAGAGATGGCTTAGCAGTTAGGAACACTGACTGCTCTTCCAGAGGTCCTGAGTTCAATTCCCAGCAACTGCATGGTGGCTTAAAGTGATCTGTAAGGGGATCTGATGCCCTCGCCTGGTGTGTCTGAAGAGAGCAATGGTGTACCACATACAAAATAAATACTTTCTCTTTTAAGTTAAGAAAAAAGAGAACTATGCCAACAGTGAAAATAAGTAATGTGAAAAGTCCATTTACAAAGGGATAGAAATCCAGTGATTCATTCAATAACCATCTAGTAGGGACTTCGTCACCTTTAAGTGATAGAAGACAGAAGGAGTAATGGAGCACCTTCATCTTCTGCATTGGAAGCTGGAGAATTAATAGTACTGCTCTTCTTGAGTACCCAAGCTCAAAGCTACCTGTATTTCCAGCTCCAGAACATCTGTTTCATTCTTCTGAGCTCCTTGGGTACCATATATGTAAATAGTGAAAAGACACATACATATCTAATTCCCTATTGTACAAAAACAGCTTTTATTTGTGTATATGTCATTTTTTAATATTAAAATTGATTTAATTTAGGTGCAGTAGTTTTACCACTGTGTATGTCAAGTCCATGCCAGGTATCACTAGAGGCCAGAAGAGTGCCTGATCTTCTGTGATTGGAGTTACAGACATTTGGGATCTGTCTCTTGGGTACTCAGAATCAACACTAGGTGCTGTAGATGAACAACCGATGCTGTCAGGGGCTGAAATATCTATTCATCCCTGTAAACATGTCATTAATAACAATAAGGTGTGAATGGCCCTAAGGTCATTTTTACCTGAACCCTGGTGCCCCAGGAAAATTATAAGATGGATAACATTAGAACCTGAGACATAGTGCTTAAAGAAATTTCCCAACCCAAATCTCCACAAAACTAAGGAAGAGTACACAAAATGGCCAGGAGACTAAAAACTGAAGATATAAGTCTTCAAAAGGTGGTTGACCACTTGACCAAAGCTACCAGAGACTGAATTTATCTCACATGGTAAATAGGCAGCAATGGAAGTTCACAAGGACACATATAAGGTGTACCCCTGCTGGAATATTTTCCTACTCTAAGAAAAGAAACTTGCAGGCATGAAGACTGATTTGTGCGAATGGGATTGTATTCTGCTTCTCTGAAACCTACTAGACATTCAGTTAGGTGCTCTGATTGTGGTAGCTCCAGATAACATTGTGGTTGTTATCAAGGGAATCTGAGACTCAAACAGAAGTCATTCTAAGGATAGAGTAATCAGGCATTTACAAAGAACCTTGGGGTATAGAAGAACTATAAGGGAGGGAACTTTGGATGTGAAAGGAAGAGGATTAATGGGTCAGAAAGCAATGTTTCAGGGGTATAGCTGAGGACAAGTTGGCTCCTACTGTATTCTTTGTATCCACTCAGCGTGGTGGGTGAGCCCCTTCCAGGTCTTTCACAGTTCCCTTTCTTGGCAACTACATGTTGCTTTCAATGACAGTATCCTGAAGGCCCCCCACTTGTTGGTCTCCAATTGGACCTTAAAGCTCCTCAGTCCCCACCTTGTTATCCCTGTAGCCTGCCTGCCTGCCTGGTAAGAATAAGGATGTCCTAAAGAGACATTCATTTTTCTCCCTTAGGCTAACATTTAGTGAGACAGTAGACCTCATGATGTTCTGATTTCCCCTGGAATCTCATTCTGGGAAAGACTGATTCCTCCAGATGAGAGCATCTCTCATGAAAAAAATATTAACTCATTATCTGAGTACCTTACAGGAGAGAAAGGAGCTGAGAATTAGGTAGGTATTTAAGGATGGCTTGCTTAGATTTCTTAGTTGTGTATATCTCTTAGCTTCTATCTAAATCTGTTACTACTCCAAGGATGGATTGGCTGCCTTATATCTTCATCATTGTTCCAAACAAGTCACACTGAGTATGTTAATATGTTTTCAATTTTCATTAATAATTTGATTTTTCTTCTATTTTTTATTTTAAATAATAGTTTTACTATGAATCTTTAGTTGGCCTGGAAGTCAGTTTATAGATTAGGCTGTCCTTGAACATCAGAGATATTTGCCCATCTTTCCTCCATAGTACCTACATTATAGGAGGGCAGTTACAACTAGAAAATTCAGTTCTTTTAATTAGCTTATTGAGGATGAGTAGCTGAATCTGACTGTTTAGAATAATTAGAATACAGACTCTGGTTCTAATTCCAGTTACAGAAGAAGGCTCCCCTCAAAGGCAGCCCTCCTGGCTTAAAGTCCAGTGTCTTCCAACTATGAGCAGTGTTGTTTTGCTCTACCACTGCATCTGTTACAACTTGTCAAAGGACAAGGGCAGAGTTCTGTTCTTTTCTACAGATTGTGAAATCCAGGCTTGCAGAGATAAGTGGGTTTGCAATATAGTTAAGTATGACTGCTCATCTTATCATCCCATCATTGTCATGACTCACTAAATGAAGTTGAAGCCAACTAAGCCAGGCATGGGGCACAGACCTGTAATCGTGGTGTTTAGAAAGTAGAGGCAGCTGTTTCAGGATTTCAAAATCATCCACAGTGAGAATGGTCAGTTGAGTGTGGTGGGAGGCCCATGGAACGTAGGAAGAGTGTGATTTGCTAAGGTCAATGTCCATAGGCTTCCCTGCAGCTCCAGAACTCCAGGACCATGGCACCAGCAAGTAATAGCTGAGGTATTTGCCACCTCAAGTTTTCTATTCTTGAGAATGTTTCCAGAAGAAGGCAGCCTAGGTCACTTCAGAGTCAGAATCCTGCTGCTTATTGAAGAGTGGAATTCTGCAAGTGGAGGAATTACTCTTACTCAAGGTTGAGCGTCTTAATTGAATATCCAATTCAAAATGTTCACTCCTGAAACCGTATACACACAAGCAGCAGAAATGGACTCAGTAGGTTTTAGTAATATATTTGTACATACTTACACATACTAAAAGGAAGAATTTAAAAGGTCAGAATTTTGGAAGGGATAGAGAATAGTCATGGAAAGGGAGAAAGTGATATATTTTTATTAAAATATATAAAAATAAAATTTAAATAATAAAAGCAGCTAGAGTGATAGTATAGCTGTGAAGAGCACTGAATGATGTTATAAAGAACACAGGTTCTATTCCCAGAAATTGTCTGGTAGCTGTCTCCTGTAATTCCAGTCCCAAGGGATCTCATGCCCCTTCTGGCCTCTATAGGTATTGTACATAGACACACGCAGGCAGAACACCCACATACATAAAATAAAAATGAAGTGTAAATGGAATTTCTATGGTGATTTCAGCCCTGAGACGGATAGTAGACTGAGGTAGTTAAAATATACTTCTGGTTCTGCATGGAAGCAGCTGTGGCCTTCCTCTAAAGCAGCCTGCTCAGAGGTAAAAGCAGCCTTAGTTTAGCTCAGTATAACTATTTATCTAAGAACTGAAACCACAGAGCTGGTAGATGACATTTCCTTGATGTTTTCTGTATTTTGTTCTCTGTCATTCATATGTGTCAAAGTTGAAATCTGTTTTCCAGTCTCCATCTATACATCATGGCCTAAAAATCAATAATCACATCACATCTCACACACACACACACACACACACACACACACACACATACACACACACTGCACCAGGAAAAAAAAACCTATTAAATCTCATTGCTGTAGTAGGGTAGCTGTGCTCTAAAGGCTGTTGTCGATTGTGTTATTTTGAGGACCTTTAGCCATCTGGATGGCTTTGATCCCTGGATGTTCCTATTGTAGTAGGTATTGGGAAGGGGCTTAATCTCCAAGGTCCTAGTGTGGCAGACCTCTGATGGGTATACTTGAGCTGTATGGTTCTAGATCAGGAAGTCTGTATTGTTCAGGATTTGGAAGTCTGAGTGGTTCGGAATCCACAGGTCTGATGAAGGTTGGCGGACAGGTGGGGTGATAATGGAGGCCCCTCTGAGATAGCAGGCTGCATAGGGCAGCTTGGCACCTCCCCAGAGGACTCAGAGTGGAGGGAAGATGTGTGGGAGAAGGGAAGCTAACCTGTGTGTTTCAGGATCTGCAGGTCTTATGAAGGTAGGTAGAAAGGTGGCAGGAGAATGGGATAATTTATTTCTGTTGAGATTGATGTGTTCTGTAGCTGAGACTTGCCTCATGCTATGTACTTAATTGTTTTGAACACCCAATCTTGTCTCTGCTGCCCACCACTGGGAAAACAGTCCTAAAATGCTTTCTAGGCTGGATCATGACAGGTCAGTGAAAAGCAAAACTGGACCAGTGAGTGAGTGTCCTTCAATGTCTCTGACTTTTTTAATGGACTTACAAATAATGAGAGGCCTGTGCATGAATTGAATTCCATGACCAACTCTGAAGATGAAATACTCCCAGCACAGAAATGGTTGGTTAACAAAGAGTGAAAGCTTCCCTGCTTTGACTATTGTTGACATTTGCAAGAAGTAGTGAGGTAATCAATCTTAGATTATCTATAAATGTCCTGACTGGCCATTTCTTGGGTCCACAGACCATGATATCAGAAATCTGGATTAAAAACTGAACTTACTATGAAACCAAATTACTGTAGTTACACTAGTTCAACCAAAAAACATCTGAGTAAAATGGTGTGGCACTACCCAACAAGACTGTTATTTTCCAGGTTCAAGATGTTTAGCCAGAGAAAGAAAAAGAAAACGTAAGCAATATTTGGTGTGCTCTCATACAAAAACCTAGTCTCTGGTGCACATAATCCTGATTCAACTTTTTTAAAATAATGTTTTGTGATTACAACTACATCATATCCACAGTCTGTTTTCTGTCTCTTAACCTTACAGTGACCCCTCAATGTTTTCTAACTCATGGCTTCTTTTTGCTTTAACAACAGTTACTGTTTAAATGTGATCTGTCTTGTAGCAGGACCCAATTAAAGGCTACTCAAATGGATCCCAGCAGCTAGTTCCCAGCTACTCAACCCAAAGTTCTGGGTTCCTGAGAAAAGACACATACACATATCCTTTATATTTTTATATGCCTTAAACTGGTTATTGGATGGGCCACTTCCAAACCTCCACATGGCTAACCTATCCCCCCCAGTATCCCAAGTTACTACTTTCTAAAATCTTCATTTCATCTTAGCTGCCCTTGACACAGTCGGGGTTAGGCTCTCTAGGGAAGCTCTTCCCTGGCTCTTACATGTCAGCTCTATGTCCTGTATCTGTCTTGCTGGGATCATTTGAGTACATTAATTGCTAATTACTACAATGATTGGCTACATGACTTCCCAGTGATGAAGCAAAGGGATGGCTGTACAGGATGTTGAGTGAGAAAGGAAATGTGCACACAAGGACCCAGTGCCTTGGAAAAGGAAGAGGAGCTCTGGGAGACTGAAAGAATGTCTAAAATACTACAAGTTTCCCAGACTAATATCCTGTCTGCCTTTAAGGTGGAAAGACAAAGCTGGGAAGACCAGTGTTGTCTGAGTCATTTGATCTCAGGTCACGCTGTAGGGTGTTACTCTTCTGAGGCAAAACTGGGTTAAGGTTAGCATGATGGAATCTAGGAAGTTCTAGCAATCAGGAGTACCAGTGAGAGTCAGCCTGTGAATTCTTCCCAGAGTTTTCCAATGATGCATCTGTAGGGAACTTTGAGGGAGCCCACACAACAACCATGGTGGGTAGGAAGCCATTATCCTTAGACCAAGAAGAATAGATTGGCTGAAATATCAGAGTCTGATCTGCTGGGACTAATATAGTTTGCAAGCTAGACTATGGTTCTGTTGATACATGTGGTGACCTGGGCAGAAGCCCTTAAGCTCTAAGCCTTTCTTAGTGTGAATTACCTAGGATGGAAGATGCTCTACAGCACTGGACATTACAAGCTGTGGCGCTTATAATATCATTGTATAATATACAGACCCAGGCAGTGCTTTTGGTATACAGTGGGAAGACAGTTGGAATAAATAAAGGCCTGGTATTCTATCATCTATCCTATGTTGGTGAATCCGATGTTCTATATCTAAATACTTTCTATCCTAATTTGCTTTTATCAACCTAAAAAAGTCATTATAGACTTAAAACATTTTCTTAAATCCTAAACAACTTAAGCTTTTTTGCCTCTCAATGTTAATAAACTTTACATCTCTTTTGTGAGTTTCTTTTCTGAATTTGCTAAGAAAAAAAATGTAAGACTATAACTATCTAATCTTTAACCCTATCAGAGACTTGAGAAGGATAAATATTGCCTGAGCAAACAGAATGTGCATAGCAACCAGCTTTCAAAACAATAGAAATTACAGAGACTGTTGGCTTCCTTGATAGTCACCCAAGGTCCTTCTGCAGTATTGGAGCATCCACCTCTTTGGCCTACTCCCCCAGAAGATCTGACAGACTTTTTTGTAAAGCAAAAATTATGAAGCACAGGCCTACCTTGTCTTGGCAATATTTGGCAGTCAACTTCCTCCGTGCCCTGTTTGACCACAGCTTGGACAGCATGCTGTCCACAGGTGAGGCAAGGGCAGTTTTTTTGTCCAGTGGCCAGCCTTGCTGCATTTGGAGAAAACTCCATATAGAGGTTCTTTGATGTCCATCATCTTCTTTGAAGTAGTTTGGGGTGCTGTCAGGAGTAGAAATGTCTCACTCTTTAAGTGTTTGAAGACCATCTATAGTATATCTCAGTAGGTAAACATTGCTTATTTCTAGCTATTTATTGTACATTTAACTTTGAAAACACCTATAGGAAGCTCAATAAAGTTAATTTCTGTAATGAACTAAATTAATACCTAACAAATCACAAGTTTATTTGACTATTAACTTGCATTTCTTAATTATTCTAAACAGTTTGTAGTAGTAGGTTTCAAAAGGTCTAGAACTTCACATTACATATTTAAATGAATTGCATAGATACAATACCTTAAACAAGAGTTAAACATTTGTACAGCATGCTGTAGCAAAAATATAACCTTAAACTTTATCAATATACAAAATTTTATACCAGTGGAAAATATTTGAATCTTCTTGTTGCTTTCTAGTTTAAAAGTAGATTTAATTATCTACCATTTTATTCTATCATTGTTAGATCCCTCACTTCTGTTTCTATCCCTTCTCTGTTCCACTTCTCCTCTACTTCTAGATGATAGGAGAGAAAAAAATGATAGAGAAAGATAAAGGAAGAGAGCAAAAAATCTCTGAATTTAACCTTCTTTACTTTGTCTCCTCCCTGACCAAGACCATTAACAACTTGCAATCAAACCCCTTTAAATGATAACAAACATCTGTTACCCACAGAATGTCCAAAATTACTCACCCAACCTCTTGCAAATGGGCCTCATTCTCTTAAAATTGCTTCCTGTTGTCTGAGGGTAACTATCTTTTGGGTTCCCTAAGAAAGTTGGGATGTTACCCAAGTCCTGGGACAGCTGGCTATATCATTTGTTGTCCAGTCTCTGTGTAAATGGGAAATTGCAGGTGTTAACTGGAGGGCTGGATTAGTCTGTTAGGCTGGACCATCTTAACTAGCTATTTTGAAGTTGTCATAAAGGAAAGTTTTGAGGAAACTGCAATTTAGGCAGTCCCTGAGGCTGGATAACCTAAACTACTTACCTTCATTGGTGTCTAGTACTTTTGTTCTGAAAACATACATTTAAAGGAAATATACATTTCTGCATTTACACATGTATGGAATGTGTGGTATGCACAACTTAGCCAAAGATGATGCTTTATGTTTGAGCAGATGAAAGGCATCATATTTTATAAGCCCGTAAGGATGACATGTAATAGTAAGTCATAAGGATTGTATAGCCAACAAGATTTATTGGGTATGCAGATACATTCATGTCTCAGCAAGTTGTCAGAGCTGAAGACCAGGCTGGCTTCTAACTCACAGAGATCCACCTGCATCTGCCACCCAAATGCTGGGATTAAAAATGGGCAGCACTGCCCAATGAAGAGTTGTTTTCTTATATCTATTTCATTATCGTGTAGTGTAATGCTGTGACCTTCAGTGCAGCCTTTAAGGCTGTGGGAAAGAACTCTGAAAACATGAGTTCAAGAATATATATTTTCTCAACTATACAAAAATATAAGGATGCAGTATGAATTGTATGAAGGGCTTCACAGACCCGATTAACAGAGGTACTTACACTAATGAGTCAGTAAAGGGAAAACAATATTTAAAAAACAAGGCTCATGGTTCAAGAGTAGCTCCAGGAATTGAGAGAGTGGTGATCTCAGGGCAGGGTTCCATCCAGCTAAACTTATTGTTTGTGCTTGTACAAAGGCAAGTGTATTTCTGAGCTCAAGGTCAGCCTGGAACAAAGGGAATTTAGGTCCAGGAATGATGGGAGTGGTGAATTCAAGGTAGGATCCCACAAACTTATTGTTTGTGCTTACAAAGGCGGTCATATCTTTCAATTCAATTGCTTTATTTAAAAATTGTACTTGTGTTTTGTAAGAATCAAGGGGCTAAGATCATATACTGCTTCATGAGATAATCAAAAGGGAACATGGTTAAACAATTGAACTGATATGCAAATAAAAGACTGGGCTTTGGTCTGCAAGCGATGAGCTGTCTAGATATCTGTCAGCTTGTGTCCACAACTGACTCTGAGTCATTCTGCTGCTGCTCACAAACATCCCTTTCTCAGGACTTCCTCTCCAAGCTGAGGCTGATCCTTGGGACTGCTGGATGTCTTTTTTTTTTTTTTTAACCTTGCTTTGATTGCCTAGCAGCTATGATATTGTACTTTTAACTCCATTGAAATTACAACAGATCTGCATTATGCAGATACCATAATGCAGTGATAGTATACAATTTTGTTGTTTTATATTTTTATGGGCTCACAGTTAAATACTAAGACTTTTAAAGGGTTTGGATTTTTAAGGATATGGGATCTTTGAAAGTGTACTCTTTTAAATGTCAACTTGCCACATATTAGAATTGCCCAGTAGGGATCCCCAACTGAGAAGTTGTTCTGATTGCCTTAAGTTTTTGTAAAAACATCCCCTGCCACCTTGCAAGTGTGGGAGATACCTTCAGGTAGCAGCTTAGATTAAAAAGGGCAGAATAGGATGCAAGGGTAAGTGATGGGTATGCCAGTTATTGGCTTGGCTGAGAGAGTAAGACCAATGGTATTCTTTGATATTTTAAAAAGCACCTTAGTCACGTTTTCCCCTAGATTGATCCCTAAGGCATTCCTGGAGCAGCAAAGACTATTAACTGCTGAGCTCCTTTCACCACTATGATAGCATTCATCATATAGTATACATTCATGACAGCATGACACAGACTGTAAAATTTTGTTCAGTAATTCACTTTTTAAAAACTGTTAGTTTCATAGACAAAATAAAGTGCATCCTTGATATCAAGGAGAAACTTGGTTATGAAAACATACAGGAGCATACAACAAAAGTTATTTATGCTACTGAGTTCAAATCCATTGAGAAAAAAACAAAGACTCATTCCAAATCCAAATTAAATGAATTTATTCCTATTGATAGCAGGATGACAGCAAGTCAAATATAGAGCATGCTGTGTCATATTGAACTAGAAGAAGAGTTTTTAAAGGTTGGCATCACAATTATCTCATCCTCTATGGAATCCCCAGCAGTGCAAAAAATTGCTTTACTCCCCTCTCTCTGCTATCTCACAGTTCTGTTATAGAGCAGTAAGGCAGCTATCCAAAAATAAAAGGGTTTACAAAAGCCAGAGCAATCCATTAGTTGCTTCACAGTGAGATGCCCAACTTTTAAGTTCAGACTTCATTTTAGAGAACCTGACCTAAGTTTGAACTCAGGTATATTAACAGGCTGGTACCTAACATCAGTTTCAAAGTTGCCCCTCAACAAAACCTGAGCCTAGCTTCAGTCTCTATGCTAATCCTCAATAAGGCCAGTGTCTCCAGGTTATTCCCCCAACAAATCTGCACCCCAGGTTACAAGCCCATCCCCTGCCTAACGACCACCAATGCAGAGAAGAGCAGAAGTTAAGTTTCTGATATGATTCCCAGTACCAGCCAATTATGTTAAAGGCCACAGTAGCTTTCCAATTAGAGGTTTTCACACATACTCCATGCTTGCTGCTCACTATAAAGCCTTGCTCTGATAGACATTTGGGGCTCCCCCACCACCAAAACTGTCCTGTGTGATGGTGGTGCACTGGGGGTGGGGGATCATCAAGCTAGCTCCGATAGAATAAAGACCCTGCTGTGAGTTGCATCAGATTGGCTCTTGTGTGTTTTGGGGGATCACTAACATTTCCCTGGCACAATGACAGCAGCCACACCATTTCTTTATTTTTATTTCACAGCAGGAGCACTATTCTGGGGGCTTGGGGGGTGGGTGCAGGTCATTACAAGCTCATGGAAATTTCAAGGTAAAAATTAAGGGCTATTGAGGGTGTGCTGGATACAGAGTTAAGTTTTCTGTCACAGGGGAGTTACACAGATTGGGCCACTTTGAAGAATGAAAAGAAGTGTCACTTGTTAGGAGCCATAATGGAACAAGGTAATAACTAGCAGTTGATCATCTTGAAATGGCCTGCTTTAGATTGTTATACAATGTGTGACAAGTGCGCCCTTTTTAAGCAAAGCTGTAAGGGATTCATTTTAGGAAAGATTCCTGATATTAATATGCTTTTTCTGTTATTATTAAACATATATAGCAATCAGTAAGTAGTAGCACACCCCTTTGGAGCTGATCTCTACAGATCCACGAAGATGTACTGTCTTGTAGGGATGCTATATAGACAAATAGATGACTTAAGTCTTAATGGTGATCCTATAAGAATTCCTAAAACTATATCAGTGATTATTAAGCTCTTTTATAGTGGGACTACTATTAGGTCCTTTTCTGATAGTCAAAACTGTAATGAGAACTCTGCCAGTCTCCCAAATGTCACCAGTTAATTGCTCTTAGATAGTAACCAGACTTTCTCCTACTCAGAGCACATTCCAAGAAGTTGTAAAACAATTAACCAAAGGTCATAAAAAGGGAACCAATGATTTATTGTAGGTTCTATGACAGAAGATAAAATATTGACTGGGTTTATCTATACAAAACTTCACTAATAACTTAGTTATGGTTTTAAACCTTCAATGAACCCATGGAGCTGAGACAGGTAATGGATGTTTAGCCAGATAATTACTCCAAATGGATATGCATGTAAACATTCTCTGTTGTAAACTTCTATTTCAATTTATCATTTGATTTGTATGTGAAATTGTGAAGAACTTTGTAACATGTGATCATGTATTCTTACAGATGTTTAAGTGCTGAGAAAAAAGAGAAGGGAGGGACTGAGCTGAGAGGAACTGAGCTAAAAAGAACTGGCTGAGAGAGGAACTGAGCTGAGGAGAAATTTTTAGACAGGACACTTTTTCAGACAGAACTGAACCTAAGAAGAACTGAGAAGTATAGGCACAGCATCGGGAGAAAAGACATTGAGAGTTAGAGCATTATTGTTACATTAGAGCAGGAGGAGAGAGCAAGATTAGAAAGAGAATGCAGAGTGGAATAACTTAGAAACTATAGGTAACATAAAACTACTAAGAGAGCAAAGATGCTGCAGAGAGCAGAAGGAGCAGGCAGGCTTCTCCTTACCATGGGACAGAACAGATCACATGGTAAGGACAAGACTTACTCTTTTCTTTTTTTTTTTTTAAGATTTATTTATTTTTATTTGTATGAGTACACTGTATCTGTCTTCAAACATACACTAGAAGAGTGCATCAGATCTCATGACAGATGGTTCTTAGCCGTCATGTGGTTGCTGGGAATTGAACTTAGGACCTTTAGGAAGAGCAGTCAGTTCTCTTAACTGCTGAGCCACCTCTCTAGCCCCAGGCTTACTCTAACTAAAAGGAACAAAGCTTTATTCTTAAAATGTGCGTTTAATTTATTTAGCAATAAAAGAGTAGAAGCCTTTTCTTTCTCTATACAATAAAGATTGGAGCTCATTTTTCATCCAGGATGAGTGAGTTCTTTCTGCACTGGTGCTTGGTCTTTTGCTCCATATGCATATGTAAGTATGGGTGTGTGTGTGTGTGTGTGTGTATGTGTGTGTGTATTTATGTAATTTTGAGAATGCATGTGTGTATGTGTGTGTGTGTGTGTGTGTGTGTAAGTATGAAATTGTGTGAATGCATGCAAGCTGGTCCCAACGGGTTTAAATGAAAATGTATAAATGAGTTTGCATGAATCTGTATATGAACTTATCTGAGTTTATGCATATTTGCTTATGTAAAAGTTTTTCCTTCTGTGAGTGTTATTCTCTTCTTCTGGTTCAACAGAAGTTTATTGCTCCAAACTTCCCCCTAGCCAGACAAGCAAGAGGCATCTGGTCAAAAGGGAAAGGGCTCTAGCAATTAATCCTTTACTTTATCTCCTGCTGTTTTTAGATGGGGTGCTAAGTGCCAGAGACTGCAGTTTCTGGCCTCAGAGGATCCCAGAAGGCAGGTCAGCTACAGTAGCATAGTAACTTAGACTTAGATAAGTAAACACTTTATTATTATGCGGCAACCCTAAATATCTCATAAGACAAAGTCTTACCTTCCACCCATGCTTTTCCCCCTCCACTGCCTCAAAAAAAAACTGACAAGAAAGAAGAACCACTCGCAGGGATGGCCCCTGGCAGTCACTAATGACTTGGAAATGTGGGGTCTTCTTGGCCAAGCAATTACACCTTGTCACCAAGTGAGGCCTGACTGTCACTTTTTAACAGATGATCATATGTTACACCCAAACTCCTTTCTCCTCCTTGCTCTCCTCCAAGTGTCACATTTAAAGCATCTGCCCTTTGAGGAGATGATGTGTAGGATCTCAGGCCTGCATCTGCCCCGACACAATCACTGCTGCCTGGGGAAGTGGAATGCTGTCTGCACTTAGCTGTAGGGAAGCACCAAGGCGTTGCTCTGGGGATGGGAAAGTGCAGTCTTAGGTGTGGGGAAGCTGGAGGTAGTGTTGGGGTCCTCGGGCCTGTGACAAGGCTGGGGCACAGGGTTCTCATGGACATCCAGGAGCTGCTGGGAGTCTTAGAAGAGTAGAGAATGGAAACAGCATCTAGCCCTGGGCTGGAGGGTGAGAATGGGGAGAGGATTACTCTTGCTTGCCCCAGCAGGGTGATTGTTCTTATCTTGGCAGCAGTAGGCTGGGAACACAGGCCGTCTAAGGGAGATTAGGCTGCTGCAGCTTTGTAGGCAAAGGCCTTCTTCTTGGATCCCCATGGAGAATCTTGATAAAAAGAGGCAATCCAGGTATTGTCATAGTGGAAAATGGAACCATAAAACCATATCCCACCTCTCAGGCTGGTACTGAGATTAAATATGTTTGGCAGGAAGTAATGTCTGGGAAGGGAAGCTTATTGGGTAAGCTCCCAGGTCTCTAGGTACCTCATTAGCATGGAAAACTCTGTTTTAGGCCCACTTGACCATGGGACCCATTTCTTCTATATGAGAAGCATACCATGTGTTCCAAGTCAGGAATCTGGCAGGAAGCTGGGAGTCACCTAAGCATCAGGTTTGTGCCCACTGAGTCTCCAGGTCTCGAACTGCTCTTCCTTACCAAACTTCCTGACATGGTTTTATGTCCCACAATGGTGCAGGACAGACATTTGCATTTCCTGAAGAATTTTAGTAATGATGCAATTGTAGGCAACGATTCTCCCAAAGCCTGCCAGGCAAGGGAGAAAGAGAATAATATATAGACCTGGACTTTAAATATAGGCCACCTAGAACAACTAAGACAACCCATTTGTATTTCATATATTCTGGCTAAAATATTCTTGTGTTCTCCTGCATATTCCTTTGCATTTCCTTCAAATGAGAGTTGAGCTATAATTAAGCCAGAATCAAGTATGCTCAAGCTGTCTGGTAGTGATAGAGACTCCAGGTATGAACATGACTGTAGAGCCCCCTGCATCATGTTCCAGAATCTGTGAGTTTGGTGACACTGGGGTTGATGATTTGAGTCTAGTAATGACAGATGAAAAAATATATGTGGCGTTTGTCTTTCTGGTCTGAGTTACCTCACTCAATATCTATCTGGTCCCAAGAACTCTCTTCCCAAAGTATGTTATTTAGAGAAAAGCCAGCATCCCCTTAGGGATTTGAGAAAATAGTCTTTACCTCCTAAAAGGAAGTGTACATCTTATCTCTGACAAAAGAGACCTCTGACTCACCATTAATATGTGCCTGTTGTGCCTATAGCATATCAAGTCTATGTTAGCTTCTGGGCAACTTTAATCCCTACTCACAAGTACCTGTTTTACACTTCAAAGTCCTATGTCCCAGTTTACAGGTTCCCCTGTTAAATACCAAAAGCTCCCATCTACAGATTCAATCAAAGGCATCAAAATTACAACACAATTCTTCACAGAGAAGGGTGTAAGCTCTTAGCTACTGCTCCATGCCATGCCTGTCTGCCTGAGCCATGCTCCATGACATGGGAGTATTGAACTCACTCTCTGAAACTGTAAACCCCCAATGAACATTGTCTCCTATACATTGCATTGGTCATAGTGTCTTATCACAGAAATAAGAAATAACTTAGACATGAACAAATACAAATATAGATCATAAGTATGTTCTATACATATACATTATAAAATAACTTATAATACTGTATAATAATATTTTTCAATATGGCTTTTTCATTCTTCATGTTATTTATCAGTCCTTATTCACTATCCTCCTGAATTATATACTTCTTATCCCTCCTTAGTCTAAGTTTATTTATTATTATTTTATTAGCCATTATTCATGTTATCTCTTTTATAGCATATATCTCCTCCTATCCTACCCTCTAGAATACTTCTCACTGGTTTACATAGTGACTGAATCATTGTTTAATCTCACCAACAGTGATTACAAATTCTCTACTCTCCAGATCATTGCTAGGAATTGTTGTTAGATATTTCCCCAAACTTAGCAATTTCAACTAATGAAAAATGAAGTCTTAGAGTTGCTCTTTTGTTTTGTTTGCTTTGGTTTGGTTTTCCCTCATTTGTTGCTTTATTGACAGGCTTGTGAATGACTGCTGTAAGCCAACCAGTCTCTATCTTTTCGACAAAAGCAAACAAAGAAGCAAATGATGCCACTTGCAAAGCCTAGTCAAGGGATCAGGGTGGCCAGTAGCCTTGGCTCCCAGGGCACAGGTCCAAGGAGCCTGGGAAGGACAGAAAGTTCAGTTCCCCAATGGCAAGGTGCTCATGAGGTGGCTAAGGAGACTGGAGGTCCCACAGCTATTCCTTGCCTAGTTTTCTTTTTTTTTCAGTTTTTAAAATCTATTTGGGACATTAAACATGATAGAAGTAGAAAAAAAGCTCTTATGAAGTCCTCTGTGAAAGGAAATTGTGACAAGTTTCTGATTAGACAGAAACTGTTCAGTCTCCATGGGAAAATACACAGTGTAACAGTTGCTTCATAGAATGAACTGGGTAAAGTTTATTCTGTTTCTATTTTGTGTAATAGTTCGAAGAGTATTGGTATTAGGTCTTCTTTGGAGGTCTGATAGAATTCTGCACTAAAACCATCTGGTCCTGGGCTTTTTTTGGTTGGGAGACTTTTAATGACTGCTTCTATTTCTTTAGGGGTTATAGACTGTTTAGATGGTTTATCTGATTGTGATTTAACTTTGGTATTGATATCTGTCTAGAAAATTGTCCATTTCATCCAGATTTTCCAGTTTTGTTGAATATAGGCTTTTGTAGTAGGATCTGATGATTTTTTGAACTTCCTCAGTTTCTGTTATTATGTCTCCCTTTTCATTTCTGATTTTGTTAATTTGGATACTGTCTCTGTGCCCTCTGGTTAGTCTGGCTAAGGGTTTATCTATCTTGTTGACTTTTTCAAAGACCAGCTCCTAGTTTTGTGGATTCTTTGTATAGTTCCTTCTGTTTCTACTTGGTTGATTTCAGCCCTGAGTTGATTATTTCCTTCCATCTAATCATCTTGGGTGTATTTGATTTTCTTTTAGAGCTTTCAGGTGTGCTGTTAAGCTGCTAGTGTATGCTCTGTCCAGTTTCTTTTTGGAGGCACTCAGAGCCATGAGTTTTCCTCTTAGCACTGCTTTCATTGTGTCCCATGAGTTTGGGTATGTTGTGCCTTCATTTTCACTAAATTCTAAAGTCTTTAATTTCTTTCTTTATTTCTTCCTTTACTAAGTTACCATTGAGTAGGGGCATCCATGTTTATGTGACCTTTCTGTTGTTTTTGTTGCTATTGAAGACCAGCCTTAGTCTGTGGTGATCTGATAGGGTGCATGGGATTATTTCAATCTTTTTGTATCTGTTGAGGTCTGTTTTGTGACAGATTATATAGACAATTTTGGAGAAGGTACCATGATGTGCTAAGAAGAAGGTATACTCTTTTTTTTAGGATGAAATGTTCTATAGATATCTGTTAAATCCATTTGGTCCATAACTTCTGTTAGTTGCAATGTGTCTCTGTTTGGATTATGTTTCCATGATCTGTCCATTGATGAGAATGAGGTGTTAAAGTCTCCCACTATTATGGTTTGAGGTACAATGTGTGCTTTGAGCTTTAGTGAAGTTTCTTTTATGAGTGTGGGTGCTCCTGCATTTGAAACATAGATGTTCAGAATTGAGAGTTCTACTTGGTAGATTTTTCCTTTGATGAGTATGAAGTGTCTTTCCTTATCCTTTTTGATAACTTTTGGTTGAAAGTTGATTTTATTCGATATTAGAATGGCTACTGAAGATTGTTTCTTGGGACCATTTGCTTGGAAAATTGTTTTTCCAGCCTTTTACTCTGAGCTAGTGTTTGTCTTTGACACTGAGGTGCATTTCCTGTATCCAGCAAAATGCTGGGTCCTGTTTATATAACCAGTCTGTTGGTCTATGTTTTTTTTTATTGGGGAATTGATTCCACTGATGGTAAGAGATATTAAGAAAAAGAATGAATGAACAAATAAACAAATTAAAAAGACAAGTTAACCTAATCAGAGGTGAACAGAGAAACATTACAACACATATTGTTAAAGAAAATCAGTCACTATAAAGAAAACTTTAGAATCCTATCAGTAAGCTACAAAATATAAAAGTAAATGAAAATTTTATAACCATCCAAATAACTAATAAGGCAAGAAATGATCAATAAGTTTAAAAGACCTAAAATAAACAAAGAGTTT
Organism: Rhynchomys soricoides; assembly: GCA_019843965.1. Lineage (NCBI taxonomy): Eukaryota > Metazoa > Chordata > Mammalia > Rodentia > Muridae > Rhynchomys > Rhynchomys soricoides. The sequence continues at coordinate 85,050 of JADRCH010000374.1, read as the reverse complement.
GAAAATAATACTTAAGAGATATCAGAGTTCAAGATATTCAAGTTAGATGGGTTCACAGGACAATTCTAACAGTCTTGTAAAACAAATACTTCTAAAATTACTCTTAAAAAAAGTAGAAATGAGAGGTGTATTTTCCTATCCTTTCTCCAAAGCCAGTGTTAATTTGAAAACCAAAACAAAGTAACAACAAACAAACAAAAAACAAAAGGAAGATATACTATTGGCTGACATCCTTGAGGAGAATAGATGCAAAAATTCTAAATAAAATATTAATGAAATAAGTACACACACATGTGAAAAAATATCATCTATCTATTATAGTGCTATAAAATACTATTCAAGCTGATAGGCAAGAGAAACAGTCATATCCTTATCCAGTAATGATGCCTGTGAACCATAGTGATGACCAGCTCCACAAGAATCTCTAAAGGTACAATAGTGGCACTCATCTTGGTGGTAACCAATAGCTATCTAATTGTCCTTAAGGTCCTCTGCCCAGGGATAGTAAAGTTATGGCTAGTAGAAGAGGCCTACTTCTGACGATTTATTATGCCTGCAAAATCCTTATTATCTAAATCTGATCTTTACACCCACAGATGAGTGTAGCTGTAAACAACATCAAAAGTTTCTCTTACAGAAAATGGAGACTATTTCAGGAAACCACAACTTGAAATGATACAGAGGTCAAAGGTTAAGGAGTGCATCCAAAGTGAGTGCATTTGCAATGAAACTCCTGTATCTAAAGCTCAGGGAAAAAATTCAAAAGGGGCAGAAATATAGTAACAGCCACAAGCCCAGGAAGTTTGCCCTGAGACTGTCTCTCATAAAAATATATGCATAAATAAGTTCTGAAAAACTGCAGTATCAGTAGATATTCTAAAGCAGAAGGGAAAATCTTCATGCAATTAAAAAAGACTACTGTATAGGCATAATGTTTTTATTCACTGTGTAAAGATTATCCTTGAATGATTCAAATGATGATTTCACAGACCCATGTATGGTTGGGATCTGGACTGAGTATTGTAATGCTTATTCTAAGTATCTCCTGCCTCAAGTTTGTGTAAACATTACTCCCCATTCCTTCTCTGACTTGTCAATAGAGCTGATCAGCCAGTTGCTGAGCAAAAGAGAAAATAGGGCTCGACTTCTGCCAGCCAAGTGAAAGGGTTGGGGGTGAGTCACAAGGAGAGGGTCCGAGAAAATGGGAAAACATCTGAAGCAGAGAGTGAGCTAGAACAATATTAAAATGCAAGTGTCATAGGGAATTTGGCTTGGAGGTAGCCAGATTAGATTAGAGAAGTAGAATGGACTAGATCTGCTCAGCTACTGTGTTGTAAGCTTATAAAAAAAAATATGTAGTCTCCGTCTTAATTATTTAGGATCTCTCTGGGGTTCAAAAAAAAACCTGTCACCTTTTAAAATTACATTAACACTACTGAAAGGAGGAGAATTAGCCTCTTCCAGGGATAAGCCTAACTGGTTATCCAATACAAATAGTCTTGTCACAAACTCATAAGCAACAAAAACTGACTCAGCAGGTTTTATTTTCACATTTATACAAATCTCTCTCTTTGCTCTTTCTCATGTATACATAACAATAATAATAAAAGAAAAAAGAGGACATTGATTAGAGAGATGGGGGTCTAGAAATGCTTTGGATGGAAAGGAAAGGGAACAAGTAATATGATTATATTTTAATTAAAATCTCTATTTCTTAAAAGAAAGGCAAATTTAAACTCTTCTTTGATAAACAGACATTAAAAAATTATATCATCCATGAGAATCAAGTTGGCTTTACCCTATAGATTCAGGAACTAGTCAACATATGTAAGTCAACAAATATAATGAATCATAAAAATGAACATAAAGAGGAAAAACCACCTGATCATTTTGGTAGATATTACAGAAAAGATAAAGAAAAAAAGGTCTTTCAAATTATCCAACACACTTTCATGATAAAAGTCTTGGAAAGTGCACTATTGGAAGAAACAAAGCAACATGGTAAAGGCTTTTTGTTACAAACACACATCCTAAATGGAGATAAATTCTAAGCAACCAATTAAAATCAGGAATGAGACAAGGCTGTTCACTATCCCACTCATTAAACCACTGGCTACAGCTATAAGACAAGAGAAGAACTAAAAGACCTACAAAATGGAAAATTTTTGATTTTCCCCATTTGTAAATGATACATTATATATAAGACATAAACAATACCATAAAACAATACAAGAAAATATCTAGAAATATCATTTTCAGCTCAGTGGTAAGATACAAAATCAACTAATGAAAATCAGTAAGTTTCACACAGAACATAACAGTGACAAGCATGTTGAGAAGTATATTACAGAAACAGTCTCTTTCACAATAGCCTCAAAACCAGCGAAAATAACTAGGTATTTAGCTAACCAAGGAGTATATTAAGTCTGTGAAGAAGAAGAAGAAGAGTGAGATAAACTAGAAGATAGAAATATCTTACAGACCCAGGGTTTGATAGAATTAATATGGTAAAAATGATCATCCTACCAAAAGCATTTTACAGATTCAATCCAATTCTAATCAAAATCCCCAAGATATTGTTAAAAGAAATTAAAAAAGAGATACTAAAATTTGTATGGAAGCACAAAAGACCCTAAATTCCTGAACAATTCTGAGATAAAAAGAACAATGCTGGGGGGCTTAACATACCAGACACCAAGCTCTGTTATAGAACTATAATGATACGATTAGCATGGTATTGGAACAAAAAGACGTGCAGAACAGTGCAACTAATGGAAGGTCAGTATAGGTGCAGAAAGTCACAGCTATCTGATACCTGTCTAATAGACCAAAAATATGACAGATACCATGTTCCATGAGTTGTGCTAGGAAAAGGGGAGGTCCACATGTGTGACAATGAACCTGTGCCCATCTCTGTTAGCATTTCTTCTAGTCTCCACCCAACAGTTAACTACCAGCAGCCAGGCTTGCTATAAAGGACTGTTTGACTCTCTCTCTCTCTCTCTCTCTCTCTCTCTCTCTCTGTCATTTCCCCCATTTCTCTCCAACTGTTTCTAGTTAGCCTCTTTCCTTCTTCCTCTCTCCTCTCTCTTTCTGTCCTTCACTCTCCTCTTTCTCTGCCTCCACTCCCTTCCTTTCTCACCCCCCCCCTTCCCCTGTCTCAAATAAGCTTCAGTTTATACTAGACCCATTAATGGCTGGTACCTCTGTATGTGGGTGTGCCTCAACTGTATGTGGGTGTGCCTCCTCTTGCCACATCATGCCACCACATTCCAAAACATATCAATTATCTATCACTAATTGTACCTAAAGACTTCAGTATGAAACTTGAAACAATAGGTGATTTTTATGTACATTGATGTTTTTTGTCTTCATATTTCTGTATTAAGGTGTTGGATCCCCTCAGATAGAAGTTAGACAGTTGTGAGTTGCTATGTGGGTGCTGGGAATTGAACCCAGGTCCTCTGGAAGAGCAGACAGTGCTCTTCACAGCTGAACCATCTCTCCAGCCAAACAAGTGATTTTTATCAGAATTGAAACATCAGAGGATTACACAGACTAAGGTAGAAATTAGACAAACATGTCCATTATTCCATTTTTATTCTACACATTGTTGATGTCAGAGTGGGTGGGTGTCTTGTTATGTTTTTATTTCTGTAATAAAGCACCATGACCAAAAGCAACGTGGGGAGGAAAGGGTATATTTCATAGTAAAGCTTGTATTCCATCATCTAAGGAATTCAAGGAAGGAACTCAAGGCAGGAACCTGGAGGCAGGAATTTATACAGAGGGTTTGTTCTGTCTTGCTACTTACTCATGGCTTGCTTACCCTCTTTCTTATAGCACTGAGGCCCACCCACCCAGTGATGGCACTACTCACATTGAGTAATCTTTACAAAGATCATTTAAATTCAACATAGAAAGAAATGGAAGAAGATGCTAAGGTTTAGATTTAACTCCCATGTTACAGGATCAATACTGTAATGACTATACTGTCAAAAACAATACTGAAATTCAATAGCATTCCTATCAAAATCACACACACATATGTATACATACACACATATTGAATATATCTATATATAAAATGAAACTACAGTTTTATAAAAGCACAAAGGACAATGAATAGTCAAATAGATACTTATCAATGAAAGAAACAAATCTTTTTAGAAAGTATAATGTAGGAAGTGTTGTAATAAATGATGTTAAATAACATTGTAAAAACATCAGAATGAATCTACCACAGTCAGGTACATACACATGTGATGAGGCCAAATACATACTTTGAGTGATTGAAAAATATAATAGTGATGATGATGATGATGATGATGATGATGATGGTGATGATGATGGCTGAAGAGATGGCTCAGTGGTTAAGAGCACTGACTGCTCTTCCGGAGGTCCTGAGTTCAATTCCCAGCAACCACATGGTGGCTCACAACCATCTATCATGGGATCTGCCACCCTCTTCTGGTGGATCAGAAGACAGTGACAGTGTACTCATATACATTTAATAAATAAGTATATATATATATGCTTATTATGAGTATATATATATATATATATAGCATAAGACAAAATCACATGATCACATGGATGGAACTATAAAAATATTATGTTGAGTGAGGTAACCTAGAGAGACTAACATGGTATGCAGTCAATTATAAGTGGATATTAATGTTTAGTAAATGATAATCAAGCTCCAATCCACAGACTCAGAGAGGATAGGGAAATGAGAGACCTCTATGTAGAAGCATGGATCTCCCTGGAATTGAAATAGAACAGATTTTGGCCATGAACTTGGGGCAGATAGACACAGTCATGGGAGGGATCAGTTTGAGGGGCAGGATGAATGGAAGGAGAGAGTACAAAAAGAAACAACTGAATTGGGGTGTGTTAGGGGCCTCATGGAATCCTGGTACAATGTAAACTTCCTGGAGTCTATGAGGGTAACCCTTTTAAGTACTCCCAGTAATGGAGTAAACAGAGTCTTAACTGGAAGCCAGACAAGACTTCCAGAGATGGTACTGGGTTGCATTCATTTGAGCTGTTGGCCAAGGAGGTCCTGTAGAGAACCCTAAACAACCCAAGCTGATGCTAGGACAGAGGGTCATTCTCTGAAAACTGGCAGGGGACCCAACTGGCAAGAACAGCATCCTCACTGAATTATTGCATATAGAAAGGTTGAGCTAGTACCTGCATGGAGCTTTCATGCCCTATATACTAGTCTCTTTGGCATAAGAAGGTACTCTCAAGGCTACAGAAACCTAGACTCCAACCCAGACACAAAATCCTCCACCTACAATCTGTTCTGCCTGTAAAATGTGCTCGGGCAATGGTGGCTCAGAACTTGTGGGAGTGACCAACTAATGTTTGGTTTAATTTGATGCCTTCTCCACAAGAGGAAGCCCTATCGTGGCTTGATGGCCAGGAAACCGGCAACTGGATAATACAGACCAGAAGTAGAACAAACAAAACAGGCAGAAAAAAAATGTGCTATATTCATAGATCAGTGTCTTGTTCAGTCTACATCAGAGGCTCCCATCTAGCAAGAGATGGGAGCAGGTGCAGAGACTCATAGCCAGACATTATGTGGAGAGATATTCTAAACTGGAGGACAGTATTCAAATACTGCTTTGTCCACACTATTCTGCCCCATGAACTATGCCTCCTGGGGTTGTGCATACAATGTGAGTGGCCTTTCAATTGTGATTGTTGTGCTACTCCATTTCATTGTTTCTTTCTTACATATGCACAGCTTCAGATTCAGGATTTTATCAGGGCCAGGTATTTGCTCTATATTCTAGATAACAAATTTTGTATTTGATAGATTGGTTTCAATTCTGAAAGATAAGATAAATGGACTCAAGGCAAAACTCACATGACCATCTTAAAAGATACAGAAAAGGCTTTGAATAAAATGCAGCAAGCTTTCATGCTAAAAGTCCTACAGCAAAGCAATGAAGGAAACATACTTCAATAGCATATCGATTTCTATGACAAACCCACAAGCAGCATCAGATTCAGTGGAGAAAAACTTGAAGCAATCCCAATCAAATCTGAAAAGAATCAGTGCTATCCAGTATCCCTAGTCATTTTCAATATTGTACTTGATTTATTATCGAGAACAATAAATGCATAAAGGGAAATTAAAGGGTTACAAATAGGAAAAGAAAAAAATATCAAATTATCCCTATTTGTCAAAGGTATGATGTTATACCTAAGATTTTTCAAAAATTCTACCGGAATACTTACAGAAATGATCAACAATTTCAAAAAATGGCAGAACACAGAATCAAGTTGCAAAACTCAATGGCTTTTCTTTTTTTTTTTTTCTTTGCAATTTATATTTTATTTTACAGCCTCATAGCCACTGGGGAGATATCTTAGAAGACTTGGAAAACCTCAGCAAACTACAACTATTCCCATCTACTATACTATACGTGTCTAAGATCCAAGGAAGCATTCTATCTAATTATATACTTAGAATTGATAGAGAGCACTTAAATACTAGCTGCCTTCTCTTGTCCTCCCTTCTCCAAAACAAACTAGCCTACATAAATATTCTTCCCTTTATGTTAGATGGTCCTTGTCCACTAAATGAATTCTACTTGACACTAGAAAAGGGAGAGAGTGGAAATACCCACATGAAGCTCAGGTGCTAGGAAAGACACGGGATAGACTGAAGCAAGCTACGATAATCTACCACTAATCGTTTGCATCATAAATGGTCAATTCCTTAAAACCATTTATGATGCCTGAGTGGAGAACTGGCCTTTTGTTGGTCACTGTTTCCTTGACATCCTCCAGAATGACTAGCTGCCCCACATTCAAAAGAGAGCCAGTGCTAGCAGACATCTCTTCCTGCTTTGCTGGCTGAGCACAGTGCTCTTCCTTGTGTTTCTCTGAAGGACAGGCTGATCCAGACAGGTTGCTGTCTTCACCCCAGTGTTCTTCAGATACTGACATTTCCAGCTGCCTTTCCACTTCACAAGATTTTGAAAGCTCGTGAGCATAGTCACTTGGTTTGGCCACCAACAGTCTGTGGTCCCAGAGGGCTGAGTACAGATGTCAGCTGATTCAGGACTACCACTAGGTATTTGAGAAGACTCCAAAACTTTGTTAGCCTTGCTAAGGTCCTGATCACAGCTAACAACCAAAACTGGAGGAGATGATTTTGCAGGCATTTGCTTTGGGTCTCCATTATTCTCTTTTGACCATGGAAATGAAAGATCCAGTTTCTTTCTAAACACCAGTTTTAGAACTGGTATCATTTCCTAGGATACCCCCTTTCCCCTCACTAGCTCCTTCAAACAAAATAGATAACTTCTCTCTCTCTCTCTCTCTCTCTCTCTCTCTCTCTCTCTCTCTCTTTCTCTCTCTCTCTCTGGTTTTGTTTAGTTTTGTTTTTTTTTTTTTTTTGAGTTCAAGTCTTCCTATTTTCTTTTCATACTTTATTTACATTTCAAATGTTTCCCCCTTTACAGATCCCCCTTTTGGAACCTCCCTGTTCCCTCTCCCTCCCCCTGCCACTGTGGGAGTATTCCACCACCTACCCACCCACTCACATCTTCCCTGCTTGGCATTCTCCTGTACTGGGGGAAATCTAACACCCTCAGGCCCAAGGGCCTCTGATCCCCCTGATGGCTAACAAGACCCTCCTCTGCCGCATATGTGACCAGCACCATGGGTCACTCCATGTGGATTCTTTGGTTGGTGATCCAGTCTCCAGGAGCATCGAGGGGGCAGGTCAGTTGACACTGTTGCTCCCTGGGGCTGCAAACTCCCTCAGCTCCTTCAGTCTCTTCTCCAAGTCCTCCCTCTGGGACCTCACACTCAGCCCTACGGTTGCTGTGAAGTGACTCTTGGATATTCCAAACTTTTGGGCTAATAACCACTTATCAGTGAGTACATACAGTGTTCACTCTTTTGTGACTACGTTACCTCGCTCAGGATTGTAGAACCATCAACTTGGGAACCCCATGAGACCAACAGGACACGACACTGATGTAATTAGCAAAGAAGGATTTTTAATTAGACAGCTTGAGCTGGACCACCATGAAATGGTGATCCTGAGGGCAGAAATGATTGAATATTTAAGGGCAAAAACCGCAAGCAGGTGGGGGCTCAGAAACTGGGGCTTGGGAACAGCGTCAAAACTTGCAATCCGTTAAGACTTGTAGAACAAGGATGTCACACAAGGCTGGTCAAGGATGTGGTTAGTTCCTGGAACAGTCTTCACCTTCACTCCAGGAGTTTAGGTTCCCAGACCCTCAGAGTAGGTCAGGCACAAAATGGAATCTGAAAATCAAGATGGAGTAAGTTATGCTGTCTTTTTAAGTCTCTCAGGATGATATTTTCAAGTTCCATCCATTTGCCTGTGAATTTCATGAAGTCGTTGTTTTTAATAGCTGAGTAGTATTCCATTGTGTAAATGTACCACATTTTCTGTATCCATTCCTCTGTTGAGGGGCATCTGGGTTGTTTCCAGTTTCTGGCTATTATAAATATGGCTGCTATGAACATAGTGGAGCATGTGTCATTATTAGATGTTGGAGCATCTTCTGGATATATGCCCAAGAGTTGTATAGCTGGGTCCTCAGGTAGTATTATGTTCATTTTTCTGAGTGTCCGCCAAACTGATTTCCAGAGAGGATGTATCAGCTTGCATTCCCACCAGCAGTGGAGGAGTGTTCCTCTTTCTCCACATCCTCGCCAACATCTGCTGTCACCTGAGTTTTTGATCTCAGCCATTCTGACTGGTGTGAGGTGGAATCTCAGGGTTGTTTTGATTACTGAATGGTTTTTCTACACATCACCAAGTAACATGTGTAGAAAAGATATCATGGAGGCACTACCATCCAGAATAAGCTCAAAGAAAATAGAATAACTGTGCAGAAGCTTTTAAATTTCATGTTGTCTTGTGCATCAAATCTTGGTTTTGCTCCAAGCTATTTACTTATTGTTCAAAAGGTTTTTGTCTGATTATAATTTGGGATTCATTCTGTACTTTTTCATCTGACAATCTCCAAAGTATTTTAGAAAATCTGTTGTTGATTTGTTTGTACATAAATATAAGGATTGATTGGTGTACTTACACATTTTTTAAACTTTTAAATATTTTATTGTTTATTACTTTGTTATTTTTTTTATATGAATAAATACAGTGCTGAAAAGGGAGGCATTATAATTCACAGTAATGGTACCCAGAGAGCAATTTGGGAACACTTTGAAAACTTATGCTACTACTGGAAAAATCAAGAAAAAAAGCAGTCTAATTTCAAGGCACACATGAGATTACAAAATTAATTCAAGAAGTGCAGTCTCATAGATTCCCAAATTATTCAGATATTGATCTTTGGTACTATTCAGAATTTGAGATAAGAATCTATTACTGAAGATACTACATATAATTCATAGAATATGAAAAAATGAAGCTTATTCTGCCCTGGAAGTCTTATGCCTATTGACTAACATTCACAGTGCTGGAAGGGGCTATGCACAGTACTGGGGTAAAAAGGAAGTTATCAATCTTACACAACTGATAACCCTATCAGCTCCAATAATGATTGGTGTGGCAATATAAGCACAAAAATATGGCATGAATATTATGGGAGTAGACAACCACTTTTTGATTGGACTTGAGGTCCACTCCACAAGATGGAACTCATGTCTACCCACATTAATGTGGAGACCTACTTATGGAAATCATATTAAAAACAAGTCTAAATGTCCCTTAGTGCTGACTACTCCATAACCTCTTATTCTTTGCATGTTGACCAGTTTTGGGTTTCTGTGTTACTGCAGTGTACTGCAAAAAGAAACTTCTGTGATGAAGGTTGAAAGATACACTTATTTGATATTACTTTTTAAAATGCTGATGCTTCAACCTAGCCTATAGTCAGTGGATTATTGCATACAAATTATATCACTGTGTTTATAAATGTCTGTATTTAGTGTGATATGTTGGTGTGTGTGTGTGTAACAAACTGGATTTGATATGAGACTATTCATCTGATAAGTAACTGAATCAGAATATCTGTAACTGAGTAAAAGCTCTCTCTCTCTCTCTCTCTCTCTCTCTCTCTCTCTTTCTCTCTCTCTCTCTCCATACACACACACACACACACACACACACACACACACACACACATGACTTTTACACAATTAGGACACTTATAACTCTTTGAATGTAGGATGGTTCGAAAAGTCCATATGTGCAATTGATTATGTTCTTTGAAACATTTTCAGGTACTGCACATCTTCATACATGACACTTACTAGGAGTGACCTTCAAGTAAATAATAGAATGCCAGTTTGTCCTCCTATTCACTCATTATCTTGTCTTAAACTGAGACAAATGCCCCACCCTAAACACCATGATCTAAACTGCTGACATAGCCAAATCACACAGCTAAATCATGCACTGGTGTATCCTAAAAATATATATGTTATGTAACAAACAAGGAAAGGCTGAAGTCAAAACTGCAAAATCATCCAGATAAATATTAGGTTGAGAGATAATATCAAATTATATGAGTGAAAGGTTAAATGCATCTTAACCATCAAAGGAATATTTATTATAGAGTATTTCAGAAATAAGGCAGATACTACCATAAATTTGATACTAGTTGTCAGGAGCCATCTAGTAGAGGCTAAGACTAGCAGGCAACTTTCCTGGAGGTGGCCCACCATTTTTTGCATGGCCTGTGAAGGGTGAGTTCTGACAGGCAAGGTTCCAAGTTATTTCATCTCAGGATTGCTTCTTGAAGCTGATATGTCTTTTCTTGTCATTATTACATAGTTTAACTATTCCTGGGCATTAGCTCACCCTCTTGGGCAGGTGTTCCGCAGATCAACAAAGATGTACCTTCATGTACTAATACTGTATAGACAAATTATGATTTTATAATTTTTTATAATTATTTTATAGAATTCCTGATTTGATTCAAATAATTTTAGGAAAAAAGTTTTAAGAGATGGTGTACTGGTTAGTTTTGTGTGTCAACTTGACACAAGCTGAACTTATCACAGAGAAAGGAGTTTCAGTTGAGGAAATGCCTCCATGAGATTTAGCGGTAAGGCATTTTCTCAATTAGTGATCAAGGGGGGAGGGCCCTTAGCAACCCTGACTAAGACAGATGGTTTTAGTTGTTTTGTCAGAAAGATACAATAAAATTAGAATCAAGAATAAAATGTGCCTACTCCTCATAAAATATTAAGTAAAGCTGCATGATGAGGAATACAATGACCTTTCACAATTACACTAAAAAGAGAAATATGCTTGGGAAAAATTTGTAATCAAGTAAAAACATTCATTCTATGTCAGATCCAAGGATGAAGCCACAGATGTGCACTATGATAAAGCAAAGCCATGTGAAACTGTTGCTTTGAACTTACGATGAGCTTACAGAATGATACACTGCTTTGTATTTACTATCAACATTCTTCTTTTGTGTAACATTTTATCTATGATGTAATTTTCTAAATAACTTTTATCTAATAAGGTATAAAAATGCCAGAAATAAAGAATAAAGTGTGGCATTTGGGGCTCTGCCCCATCCTCATCCATCTATCTATCTACCAATCATCTATCTTTCTATCTATCTATCTATCTATCTATCTATCTATCTATCTATCTATCTATCTACCTGTCTATCTATCATCTATCTATCAATCATGTATCTATCATCTATCTATCTACCAATCATCTATCTATCTATCTATCAACCAATCATCTATCTATCATCTATCTACCAATCATCTGTCTATCATCTATCTATCTATCTATCTATCTATCTATCTATCTATCTAATTGTCTATCACCTATCTATCTATCTATCTATCTATCTACATATCTATGTTTGTCTATACATCCATGTGTACATATATGTATCGGTATATATACTTGTATGTGAGTATGCATGAACACTTGTGGATTTGATGAGACAGGTAGTCGGGCCAGTCCATAGTGTGTGTGTCTGAGTGTATGTGTATGTGTGCATATTGCTGTATAAAAGAACTTTATTATTTTCCTTTCTTCTCCTTTTGGGTCACAAAGAGTTAATGAGTTCTAAGCCTCTTGCTTGGCCAGCAAGAAGTCCTTGAGCTACAGAGTGAGAAGCCAGCATTTATTAAAGCACAAATAGTAATAGAGTTACAGAGTAAGAAACCAGCTCTTATCAGTATAGAACAGTAAGAAAGAGATAAGTTTTCAGAGGCCATCAGCTTCTGGACCCCAGAACAGTAAGAGAGAATTTCAAGACAATTGACCATCAGTCTCTGGCCTTCGTCCAACTCTGTGTCCTGCCCAGAACCATTCCTCTAAGGCTGGGCAGGCCCCTGACAACTAGTCAAGGTTATTAGCCTCCAAAAGAAACCTAAAATGACAATAGGGTTCAGAAATACAAAAATAGGATGACAAGTGCAATAACAGTCAGCTATGAATGAAAGATGTCCATAGGTTAACAGGTTTTATAAGAATCAACTCATGTTACACAGATAGATTGACTATGTATTCAACTGTTATTATCTGATTGTTTCAGTGGATGCAAACTGTTAGGCATGAAAGTAATATGAACTAGGTATGTGATCCAACCAATTTATTTTTTATTTCATGAGAATTTCAAGAAAATGGAAAAATTGATTTTTCTGTTAAGAGTGTCCCAAATAGTTGAGGAAGAGCATGGAGACTTTCCCCCACAACTTTATGTGTCAGAAATAAATGGCTTCATTATGGGTTTTAATGATGAGAAACAAAGTATGCTCTCTCACAAATTTTCATATTGAAAAGATTTCTTGTTCTCTAACCTTCCCACTATTAGTAGTGATTTGCCACAGATATTTTGGGGAAAATATATTTTAATATATAATGTATCATTCATTTGAATGAAAGATACATGTTTGTATTATCATTATTAGCAATACCTTTGCCTTCTTTTTTAGTTGCTATCCTCAAATACCAGCTTCTGGCATTGGCTTTTTCCACTGACAAGATCAGTAGAAATCCCATACTTCTGAGCAATGTATCTCTAACCCTTAGACCCTCTAGTTAATTTTGTAACCTGGGAGTTTTATGCCTTAGAACTATCTAAAATGGTAAGCTAGGAAGTGAGTCTAGTATGGAGGAAAGGTAAGGTTAGCAGGTGTGAGAAATACCCCAAAGAGAGTCTGACCAAGGGACAGCATGAAGAAAGTGTTGAAGCACTAATAGAAATCTATGTCTGGAAAAAAAATAGTATATTGGTCAGCTTTACATTGCTACAGTGTAATATTTGCAGCAATTTATAAACAGAAGATCTCATTTGAGCTTATGCATCTGGAGTTTCTAGGATAAGAATCAGCAGCTCTAAATTTTGGGCCTCTGGTAACAGTGGAGAGCATGCATTGGAGAAAACCTCTTACACTGTGATCTAAGAAGATGACTGGGTTCCACAATCCTTTTTGGAAGCAGACATTCACTGACTAAAAGACATTCCACTAGACCCAACTTCCTAACTGCCTGTCTTTCAATAGTTCCATTCTGGGGATCAAGCTGTCAACATAATGGAGTTTGGAACACACACACAAACCCACACACACGCACACAAAAACACACATCCCCACTCATGCACACACACTGTTACTTTTAGATGTGTGTGCCATTCTCCTATAGGAAACATGAAACCATTGCCAGTGGCTAGCTTTAAGAGGAATACAGTTGGTTAAAGAACAGAAAAAGTGGGGTGGCCTTTTGTATCTTTTGGATTTTGAGTCATGGAAACACATTTCTTATTAAAAATAAATAAAGTCTTAGAAGTACACTAGAATATAAATAGTTATGTTTCTGTTTGGATGTTAAGACCCAGGCAGCCTAATGAAATTAGAAGTTTCCTACCATAAATTTACTCCCTGACCTGGAACACCTTGTTTCACTTCTTTTAGTCCCAGTGCCTCTTCTGGATAATGAAGGAATTGGGAGAGAACATATTTAGGCTCCTCATACCCCAAGTAGACTTAGACTTTGTTAAATAATCATAGAGGAGGAGGAACTGACAGCTCAAGTTCTGTAAAGACGATTGCAGAAAGAAAGGGAGAGAAGAGTGGTAGAGAGGCATCACCCCCATCAGCAGTGGGACCAGGCATGCTCCCCATTGTTTGCTAAGGGGTATTAAGGGTGTCATTGCCTTTATATTCATTTTCGCACTTGCCATCTATTCTCTTACTCAGCAGATATTTACTTAATGCTTACTATGTTCTCAGCCAAGTCTCAAGGAAACAAAATTGCACACCCTGGAGCCTTTCTCAGAAGTTGAAATTGTTTTGTAACTTCAGATAATCATGGGAATTTTGCACCTCAATGTGATGAAAAAAAAAAGTTATAGGACTTCCTAAGTATTCTTTTAGAACTAGAAGAACAGCCTCCAGTTGAAGTTAAAGGGACAGTGAGGCATCAATGTACTCTGGAAGTTCGGTTGATTCAAATCATAGCATCCAAACTCCAGATCTCTGCGATCAGGTAGAGTAATCAGTAAGACTTAAAAGGTAGTAGAGACCCAAGACCAGGCTGAAAAATGGGACAAAGGAAAAAAATTCCATGATTTAATATGTATATATAAGCACAGACATGAGTGTCATGTCTAGCACAGCTGCAGGATGGTAAGTGACTGAAGGAAGGACAAATAGTCAGAGCCACAGCAATTCAGACGCTCAATTAGAGATGCTGACAAATTGACTCCAACCTTTCTCAGATGAAGCCCTTTTCTTCCCACCATCTCATTTCACTACAGCTGCAGTAGAAGATGGTAACACTAGAGGGCACTGACCAATGACCATGCCTTGGCCACAGCGAGCCCCAAGTAGTGTCATCATGTGCCAGGAAAGGTGGGCTTTTGATGATACTACAATATAAAACCGCAGAATGATTCCATTTGTCTTGTTCACCTATTTCAAAACATTAGAAGGTGCTACTTTATCCCCAGGAGTGTGTGATATAGTGACAGCAGGAAAGAGTGACAGCATGCAGGAAGTTCTTGTTTATTATCTGGGTCAATATCTACTTTCCTCTGAGGCAAGGCTTTGGTAATGCTGGTTATAGCTCAAGACCTATGAAAGAGAAAGACCATGAAGCCCATCCTCATTCTATTTTCTGCTGCTTGAGGATGGATGGAGCCTGGACTTGCCGGTGTTTGCATGAGACTTTGTAATATGCAGGGGTTGTAGCTTCTAATGAACATGGCCCAATTCATATTCTGAAATCTAACACTATGACCAACAGCTTCTTGGACTAGAGGCACTGGAAGTTGACAAGGAGGCAAAGAAGATTTGTCTATTACTCAATTCTTAGGTCATATTTCTTGTGTAGAGAGCTCCTTCCTCCTTTTGAGCCACTCCATCCAGTATCTCAAAGTAATATATTCCCCATCCCCCTGCTATCTTCTTGTAAACTCTTCTCAAATTTCCCAATTTGAGTATGTCAATTGTTTCCTGCTGGGAATCTGGGAAACACAAGTAGATAACATTAGCATAGGAAAGAAATTGATCATAAAAGAAAAGATACAATAAGTGTGAAGTTCAGAGGACATTCTTGAGTGTCAAAACCTCTTTTGAGGCTGTGTATTTTGTAATTTGCTGCTGTGTATGCCAGCCTATCTGGTCTGTGAGCTTTTTCCTGTCTCCTCTTCCTATCTCTGTATAGAAACAGGATGATTACAGGCTTCAGCTACTGTACCTGGCCATGGGTTCTGGACATTTAAATTCTGGTCCTTAGAGTTACACACTTTAGTCTTTCCCCCAGTCCCTGGGCCTAACTTTCCCTCTACTTTTTGAATTATATCAGATATTCTGTCTGCTATGAAAAGCTGAGTGGCACAATGGCTCTATTTTGATATTCATTAGAATGGTAAAAAGAACTTTTCATTGTTACTTAGGTTCAGACCTCTAAGTTTTACCTTACTTCTAATTCTGAAGATATTTAAAAATTGTCTTGGTCTGAGCACTATCAGGCAGAATGCTTGGAATAAAGCAAAATAAAATGGTACTGCAAGTGGGAAGTTGGAACAATTCTGGATTTACACAATGGTGCTTTTATTTTAAAAACTAAGCTTCGTGTGATTCTGTGACATATAGCAAGAAAGTTCTACAATTAGGTTAGTGTCTTAGTTAATGTTTCATTGCTATGAAGAGATACCATGACCAAGGCAACTCTTATAAAGGAAAACATTTAACTGGGGCTGTTTTACAGTTTCAGAGGGTTAGTTCATTATCATCATGGTAGGAAGCATGGTATTGTACATGCAGACTTGGTGCTGGAGGAGCTGAGAGTTCTACATTGTTATTCAAAGACAGCAGAAAGAGACTGTCCCACATTCGGTGTTGCTTGCGTATAGAAGACCTCAAATCCCTGTCCCACAGTGACACACTTCTTCCTACAAGGCCACACCTACTCCAGTAAAGCAACATCTCCTAATAGTGCCACTCCCTATGGACCAAGCATTCAAACACATGAATCTATGTTAGCCAATCTTATTCAAACCAATACAGTTAGGGGTAGGGTTAGGTTGTTATTTCATTTTATCTTCTACTTAGCCATCTAACAAGGAACTTGTACACTCATGACTTTCTTTCTCCTGTCTGCAATTGTCCAAACCTCTTTTATCATCTCACACATGGTTCTGGATGTCCTGGTGTCCTCCAAGTCACTTTCCTGCAAGACACAAGAGGAGAGGCCTGGTTGCGGTGCCATGTTCTGCCTTTCTGCTGGAGTGTGGGAACTCCTCTCAGGCATGCAAAATGTGAGGTGCTTGACTATATTTACCCTAGTTCACCACTGAGTGCTGGGCTTGAGGAAAGCACTGATACACTGCTCAGGGGATATGAGAATGTAGTCTTGGGTCGGGGTCTCAGCCCAAGTGAGAGACAACATAGACTGGGGCTGAAGCTGGGGTTAAAATGCTCCTCCTTTGCTTAACAGTGATTATCTGGGAAGGCAAACAGGCCTTCTGTGGAGACTTAGATGGCTCAGCTCTGTAGACAAAGGCTTTATCCATACTCCCCACGACAGTTCTTGATGAGAAGACCATCCTTGGTTTCAAACTGTTTGTTGATTGTTCATTGTAGAAAATGGGTGCATACCACCTCCTCGGGGTGGAACAGAGAAGGAATTGCAGGAAGGAATGTCTGGGAAAGGAAGGCTATTGGCTGAACCCTCAGGATCTCTAGATACCTGATTAGCATGGAGAACTGGACTAAGTGACTTATGGGGTAGGGTGGGGTCTAGTAACATGTTCCAGACCAGGAATCTAGTAGGGAACAGGGAGATGCCTACAGGTAGGTACCTGGGTGCCAGAGTCTCTAAACCCACTCAACCTTACCAAGTTGCCTGGTATGGTCTACGGCCACACACATAGTTAACTCTGATTGTGGGAGCCATCATAGGCAGACTACTTTCCAGGGCGTGATGTCTACTGCTTCCTCATAGAACCCCATATACTGAGTGAAGAGAGGATTAAGTGTAATTTATCTTGTGTACCTGGCTCTTTAAATGATTCCCAACTGCTTATCAACTGTCCCTTTAAGAATTCTTAGCAGTTAGAACTGCTTGACCATATGACCTTTAGTGTTGGTTGCATATTAAATTTCTGGGAACAGAAGAAGATTGAAAAAAAAAAAAAAGAACCTGCAGAGGCTGAGAAAGAGAGATTGAGTAGTGTCTTAGTCAGGGTTTCTTTTTCCTGCACAAACATCATGACCAAGAAGCAAGTTGGGGAGGAAAGGGTTTATTCAGCTTACTCTTCCACACTGCTGTTCATCACCAGAGAAAGTCAGGACTGGAACTCAATCAGGTCAGGAAGCAGGAGCTGATGCAGAGGCCATGGAGGGGTGTACCTTACTGTCTTGCTTCTCTTGGCTTGCTCAGCCTGCTTTCTTATAGAACCCAAGACTACCAGCCCACAGATGGTACCACCCACAAGGGGCCTTCCATCCTTGACCACTAATTGAGAAAATGCCTTACACCTGGATCTCATAGAGGCATTTTCTCAACTGAAGCTCCTTTCTCTGTGATAACTTCAGCTTGTGTCAAGTTGACACACAAAACTAGACAGTACACATATTAACATACTTGTTCAGTTTGACTTGTCTGTAACAATCATGAAGATATAAGGCAGCTAATCCACCCTTGGGGTACTAACAGAGTTAGATAGATGCTAAGAGATATATACAACTAAGTAATCTAAGCAAAACATCCATAAATACCTCCCCAATTCTCAGCTCCTTTCTCTCCTTTAAGGTACTCAG
>JADRCH010000374.1:0-50394 GCA_019843965.1 Rhynchomys soricoides | reverse complement strand
GAATGTAAGCAGTGTGGTAAAGCCTTTGTGTTATGGGTCCACTTAGAGCCAACACAAGTTAATCACCAAGTCAATGCAGATGAAAAGAATTAATTGTAATCAAACTGCCACTGATTAATCAGAGCCTTAGAACATATTATGGAATTATGGAATTAGAAATACAACCTTTGTTATGGACCTTTTATGCTTGAAAAGCACAAACATCTGTGCCAAGTTACAGCTACATTTTTCTACCAATCAGCATTTAGGGTTAGTAGCTTTTCTTATGTGATTGAGCTATGTCAATGGATACAGAATGTATGTTTTACACTCTAACCAATCATATCCATTTGTTCTTTTGTAATTAGGGAAAGTCATTAAGTTTGGGGGAACAAAAGATGTTAACATATGCTGTAGTTAGGAACAATCATGTTTTAGGGAATGGAAGCCATGGTTCGCTTGATGTGCTTTGGGTATGTATATGATGTTCATGTTTCCTGTTCCCATTAGTTACCATTTGACACTTCCTCTTGAAGTTCTGCCTTCTAAGGGAATTATCTCAAGATGGTAGATAATATAACAGCAATGAGATTTATTAATTTTCTTCTGTTGTGTATGTGTAATATGATTATTGGTTTTTAGGCCATGATGGATAGATGGAGACTGGAAAACAACTTTCTACTTTGACCATCTTTCTATGGTGATAAAGGTCAGGTTGCCGGCTTTGCACACCACAGAAATTTTCCACTGAGTTGTCTCACTGAGGTTTAAACACGATTAGTTGAAACATTTCATCAGTAAAATATTGTCCTCTTTTCAACTTGTAAACATATTGTCATCTAAGGATGGAGGAAAATGGGATGGTTTTAATAATAAATCCTCTTTGCAAATGAAAATGATATACTTCTATGGTGTTTTGTGTTTGTTTGTTTTGTTTTTTGGAATGTGTTAGTTCATTTTTAGGAGTGAACATTTGTCCATAACACTTTCTCAGAACCACGAATGAATGCCAGAGAATTGTCTCACTGGGTAAAGTGCTTGCTGCTAACTTGGTAACCTGAGTTCAATGTCTGGGAGACCCACTTTACTCCTACAGTTTTTTTCTCTTATTTCTATATTGGGCTGTGGCATATGCACATACACCAGAACATACATAAATAATTTTAAAACACAAATGAGGGCCAATGAGGTTACTTGAACCAAATGACTTCCTGGGTCTCATTTCTAGAACTACATAAGGAAAGTAGGAATTAGACATCAATAATTTGTCCTCTCACTGCCACATGACCATAGTGGGACAGATGTATGCACACAAAAACCGTTCAAACATTTTCTGAATGGATAAAATTAACCAAGCAAAGAAAATAACCAAATTAATGAGAATGTATGAAATTATTTGCAAGTTTAAATAATTAGTGCAGAATTTCAAGAAATATTACCGCTCATCAAAACAATAATGGTTTCTTTTTAAAATCTTAATTTATTTTTCAATTAAGTCATTTTAAAAACATCTCAGCTGGATTTAGAGCTGCATCTTTGTGATCCCAGCACCTGGGAGACAGTGGAAGGCTAATCTCTCTGAATTTGAGGTCAGCTTGGTCCACATAGTAAGTTGTAAGACAGCCATGGCTATGTAGAAATATCCTGCCTCAAAAAATTCAAATGAGAGTATATCTTGAATTATGGAGATTTTCCTAATATAATCCAACTGGACTCTGACTGGTTTCAGCAACACCTTTGGTTATCTTTACTCACATTAAGAAAACTATGTTGGGGCTGGAGAGATAGCTTAGCAGTTAGGAGCACTGACTACTCTTCCAGAGGCCCTGAGTTCAATTCCCAGCAACCATATGGTGGCTCACAGCGATCTGTAATGGGATCTGGTGTCCTCTTGTGTGTATGAAGACAGCAACAGTATACTCACATAGATAAATTCTTTTTTTTTTTTAAGTTAAAAGAGAGAGTGTGACAAAAATGTTAACCATGAAAAGTAATGTGTAGAGTCCATTTACAAAGGGATAGAAATCCAGTGATTCGTTCAATAATCATCTAATAGGGATTAATCACCTTCATAGGAGACAGAAGGAGTAATGGAGCATCTTCATCTTCTGCATTGGGAGCTGGAGAATTAGTAGTACTTCTCTTCTTGAGTACCCAAGCTCAAAGCTACCTGTATTCCTAGATCCAGGACATCTGTTGCATTCTTCCGGCCTCCTGGATTCAAATGGTGAAATGTATTCAAATGGTGAAAAAACACATACTTATATAATTCCCTATTGTAAAAAAATTATTTTTGTTTATATGTCATTTTTAATATTAAAATTTATTTAATTTAGGTGCAGTAGTTTTACCAAGTCCATGCCAGGTATCACTGGTGGCCAGAAGAGTGCCTGATCTCCTGTGATTGGAGTTACAGACAGTTAGGAGATGTTTCATGGGTGCTGAGAATCAACATTAGGCCCTGTAGATGAGCAGCCAGTGCTGTTATCTATTCAACTCCATGAACGTATCATTAATAGCAGTAAGGTGTGGATAGTTGATCCTAAGTTCATATTTTCCTCAGACCTGGTGACCCAGAATAAACATAAGATGGATAGCATCAGAAACTGAGACTTAGTGTTTAAAGAAATTTCCCAACCCAAATCGCCACAAAATTAGGGAAGAGTAAACAAAATGTCCAGGAGACTAAAAACAGGCCATACAACTCTTTAAAAGTAGTTACCACTTGACCAAAGCTACTAGACTGAGTTCATCTCACATGGTAAATAGGCAGCAATGGAAGCCCTCAAGGATATATATCAGGTGTACCCCTGCTGGAGTTTTTGCCTACTCTAAGAAAAGAAAAGAAATTTGCAGGCATAAAGACTTGTCTGAATGGGATTGTATTCTGCTTCCCTTACACTGCAAAACATTCAGTTAGGAGCTCTGATTGGTAGTGACTCCAGATGACATTGAGGTTGTTGTCAGAGGAACCTGAAACACAAACAGAAGTCATTCTAAGGGTGGGGTAATCAGGCATTTACAAAGAGCTTTGGGGTATAGATGAACTATAAGAGAGGGAACTTTGGGTGTGAAAAGAAAATTAATGAGTTGAAAAAGCAATGCTTGCGGGTATAGCTGAGGACAAGTTGGCTCCTACTGTATTCTTTGTATCCACTCAGCTGTGGTGGGTCAGCCCCTTCCATGTGTTTTATTAGTGTTTCCTCTTCTTGATAACTACATGTAGCTTTCAATGACAGCATTCTGCAGCTCCCCCCTACTGGTTAGTCTCCAATTGGACTTTAAAGCTCTTCATTCTCCACCTTTTTTTTCCCTATAGCCTGCCTGCCTGGTAAGAATAAGGATGTTCTAAAGAGACATTCATCTTTCTCCTTTTGGGTAAAATTTAGTGAAACAGTGGACCTCATGATTTCCCCTAGAATCTCATTCTGGGAAAACTGATTCCTCCAGATGAGAGCATCTCTCATGAAAAAAATATTAACTCATTATCTGAGTACCTTAAAGGAGAGAAAGGAGCTGAGAATTGGGGAGGTATTTATGGATGTTTTGCTTAGATTACTTAGTTGTATATATCTCTTAGCATCTATCTAACTCTGTTAGTACCCCAAGGGTGGATTAGCTGCCTTATATCTTGATGATTGTTACAGACAAGTCAAACTGAACAAGTATGTTAATATGTGTACTGTCTAGTTTTGTGTGTCATCTTGACAAAGCTGAAGTTATCACAGAGAAAGGAGCTTCAGTTGAGAAAATGCCTCTATGAGATCCAGGTGTAAGGCATTTTCTCAATTAGTGGTCAAGGATGGAAGGCCCCTTGTGGGTGGTACCATCTGTGGGCTGGTAGTCTTGGGTTCTATAAGAAAGCAGGCTGAGCAAGTCAGGAGAAGCAAGACAGTAGGGCACACCTCTCCATGGCCTCTGCATCAGCTCCTGCTTCCTGACCTGATTGAGTTCCAGTCCTGACTTCCTCTGGTGATGAACAGCAGTGTGGAAGAGTAAGCTGAATAAACCCTTTCCTCCCCAACCTGCTTCTTGGTCATGATGTTTGTGCAGGAATAGAAACTCTGATTAAGACAATATGTTTTCAATTTTCATTAATAATTTGATTTTTTTCTTCTATTTATTATTTTAAGTAATAGTTTCACTATGAATCCCTAGCTGGCCTGGAACTCAGTGTATAAACTAGACTGTCCTTGAACATCAGAGATATTTGCCCATCTTTCCTCCAGAGTACCTACATTATAGGTGGGCATGTCAGAACTAGAAAATTCAGTTCTTTTAATTAGCTTATTGAGGATGAGTAGCTGAATCTGACTGTTTAGAATAATTAGAACACAGGCTCTGGTCCTAACTCCAGTAACAGAAGAAGGCTCCCCTCAAAGGCAGCCCTCTTGCCTTAAAGTCCAGTGTTTTCCAGCTATGAGCAGTGTTGTTTTGCTCTATCACTGAGACTGTTACAGCTCATCAAAGGACAAGGGCAGAGTTCTGTCCATATTCTACAGATTGTGAAATCCAGGCTTGCAGAGATAAGTGGGTTTGCAATATAGTTAAGTATGACTGCTCATCTTACCATCCCATCATTGTCATGACCCACTAAATGAAGTTGAAGCCAACTAAGCCAGGCATGGTGGCACAGACCTGTAATCGTGGTGTTTAGAAAGTGGAGACAGTTGTTTCAGGATTTCAAAATCATCCACAGTGAGAATGGTCAGTAGGGTGTGGTGTGAGGCCCATGAAACGCAGGGAGACTGTGATTGGCTAAGGTCAATTTCCATAGGCTTCCCTGCAGCTCCAGAACTCCAGGGCCATGACACCAGCAAGTAGTAGCTGAGGTATTTGCCACCCCAAGTTTTCTATTCTCGAGAATATTTCCAGTAGAAGGCAGCCTAGGTCACTCCAGAGTCAGAATCCTGTTGCTTATTAAAGAGTGGAATTCTGCAAGTGGAAGAAATAATCTTACTCAAGGATGATGTTCTTAATTGAATATCCAATGCAAAATGTTCACTCCTGAAACCGTATACACACAAGCAGAAGAAATGGACTCAGTAGGTTTTAGTAATATATTTGTACATACTTACACATACTTAAAGGAGGAAATTGAAAGGTCAGAATTTGCGAAGGGCTAGAGAATAGTCATGGAAAGGGAAAAAGTGATATATTTTAATTAAACTATATAAAAATAAAATTTAAATAATAAAAGCAGCTAGAGTGATAGCATAGCAGTTAAGAGCACTGAATGATGTTATAGAGAACAAAGGGCCCATTCCCAAAAACCATCTGGTAGCTGTCTCCTGTAACTCCAGTCCCAAGGGATCTCATGCCCCTTCTGGCCTCTGTAAGTATTGTGCATAGATACACGCAGGCAGAACACCCATATTCATAAAATAAAAATGAAGTGTAAATGGAATTTCTATGATGATGTCAGCCCTGAGCAGCCTGATGTAGCCTGAGCTAGTTAGAATGAACATCTGGTTCTGCATAAAAGCAGCTGTGGCCTTTCTCTAAGCCAGCCTGCTCAGAGGTAAAAGCAGCCTTAGATTAGCTCAGTGTAGCTATTTATCTAAGAACTGAAACCACAGTGCTGTTAGATGACTTTTCCTTGATGTTTTCTGTATTTGTGTTCTCTGTCATTAGTATGTGTGAGAATTGTAGCAGTGACACATCTTTTCAATCTATATTTTTATTCATACATTATGATCTAGAAGATAAATATTCTCTGATAATCTGCCTCATTGGCTAGGCTTGTAATCTCCTGTCCCTATTTAAGTTATTCAAAGTATAACCGTGGTCATAACATAAAAGAAATTTAAGGATGACAGCACATGTGAAATGCAAAATTTTTTCTATTTTATTCTATTTGTTTTGTTTTATTAAGTATGGTTGCATCTGTGGTTTTAAGGAGAATTGGTTTGTAATTCTCTTTTGTTGCTGAGTCTTTATTGACTGGATATTTGAGTAACCATGGGTTCACAAAATTAATCAGCTAATGTTTCTTCTGTTTCTATATTGTTGAATATATTGAGAAGTATTCTCATTAACTCCTTTTTGGAAGTCTGGTAGGATTCTACTTTAAAACTCATGGCCCTGGGCTCATTTTGGTGGCAGATTTGTAATGACTTCTCTTTTGCTAGATGTTTAGGTTTGTTTAAGATGTTTATCTTAGTTTGATTTAATTTTGATAAGTGAAACCTATTGACAAAATTATCAATTTCTTTTAGAATTTTCAATTCAGTGGAGTACAGGCTTTTTAAAAGTATGTCTTTGTCATTCTCTGGATTTCTTCATTTTCTGTTATTTTGTCCCCATTTTCAGGTTAGATTTCATTACTTTGGGTATTCTCTATCATTTAATAAGTGTTTATCTATGTTGTCTAATAAAAGACTCAAAGGACCAACTCCATGTTTCATTAATTCTGTGTATTCTTCTCTTTCTATTTTATTGATTTCAGCCTCCTAACTGTTGAATTATTGATGTCTACTCCTTTTGTACATTACTCACTCACTTCTTTCTGTTTTGCACATTAAAGCATGCTGTTAAATTTCCAGTATGAGAGCTCTCCAATTTTTTCATGTAGACATTTTGTGCTATGAACTTTCTTTTTATCACCACTTTCATTCTTTGTGTTCCATAAGATTGTGCATGTTGTATATAATTTTCATTGAATTCTAGAAAGTCTCTAATTTCATCTTTTATTTCTGTCTTAAGGTATATTTCACTCAGTAGTGAAGTATGCAGCTTCCATGTGTTTGTAAGTTTTGTGTTCTTTCTGGTTTTGTTGATATCCAACTGCAATCCATGGTAACCTGATAAAATACATCATGTTATTTCAATATTCCTCTATGAATAGAGATTTGCAGTGTGTCTGAATATGTGGTCAGTTTATGAGTAAGTTTCAAGAGGTGCTCAGCAGAAGGTATATTCTCTTATATTTCAGTAGAACGTTCTCCAAATATCAGCTGGATTCATGTTCATGTTGTCAGTTAGCTGGAGTCTTTCTCTGTTTAGTTTTGGTCTGGAGAGTTTGTCCATTGGTGAGAGTGGGGTATTGAAATCTCCGAGTATAAGTGTATGAGAGTTATTATGTGATTTTGCTTTAAAACTGTTTCTTTTACAAAGGTCAGTGACCATGTGTGTAAGGCATGGATGTTAAAAATTGAAATGTCATCTTTGGTGATTTTATTTCCTTTGAGGAATATGTAGTATCTTTCTCCAATTCTTTTGATTACTTTTTGGTTAAAATCTATTTTGCTGTATTTTAAAATGGCTACACCAGCTTGCTTCTTTGGTCAATTTGCTTGGAATATCTCTTTACATTCTGTTACCTTGAAGTAATGCCTATTCTTGATGTTGAGCTATATTTCTTGCATGCAATAAGATAGATTTTGTGTTAGCAACCATTCCATTAGCCTGTGTCTTTTTATTGGTGAACTGAGGTCAGTGATATTGAGAGAGTCAATGAGTAGTGATTGTTAACTCCTGGTATTCTGTTGTTGTTGATGCTGCTGCTGCTGGTGGTGGTGGTGGTGGTGGTGGTGTTATGCTGGGGTGTGTATGTGCTTTCCATTCTTTTTCAGATAATACAAGATTATTAACTACTTGTGTTTTCATGTGTATCATTAACTTCCTTGGATTGGATTCTTCTATCTATCACTTTGTGTAGGTCTGTATTTGTAGATAGCTATTGTTTAAATTTGACTTTATAATTGGCTATCTTATTTTCTCCATTTACAGTGATTAAATTTTTTCTACATATAATAATCTGGGCATATGTAGTTTCTGCATCACATGTGTCCAAGCCCTTCTGGTGTTTACAGACTCCAATGAGAAGTCACCTGTAATTTTCATAGATCTTCCTTAATATGTTTCTTGGCTTTTTACGTTTGTAGCTTTTAGTATTCTTTCTTTGTACTGTATGTTTTGATTATTATACAGAGAAGAGACTTAATTTTATGATCCATTCTTTTTTGTGTGTTGATGATTCTTGTACTTTGATAAGTACCTCCCTCTTTAGGTTAGGACCTTTTTCTTCTAAGATTTTGTTGTCAATACTTTCTAAGACTTTAATCTAGTATTCTCTTTCCTCTATTCCTAGTATTCTTATGTTTTGTTCTTTTAAAATGTCCTGGATTTTCTGGATATTTTATATCAGTTTTAGATTTAACATTTTCTTTGTCTTATGTATCAGTTCCTTCTATCATATCTTCAGTGCTTGAGATTTGTCTTCCATCTCTGTATTCTGTTGGTGAACCTTGCCTCTGTAATTCCTCTTTGCAGTCCTAAATTTTTATTTCCGGTTTTGTTTGTTTGTTTTTCCTTTATCACTTTTGAACAGTTTTGTTTTCTTCTACTCTTGTTTTGTTTTTCTTGGCTTTATTTATAGTATTTATTTGTTTCCTCCACCTTTTTGTTTGTGTTTTCCTGGCTGTCTTTGAGGTATTTATTGATTTCCACCAATTGTTTGTGTTTTTCTGTATTACTTTATGTGATTTAGTCATTTCCTCTTTAAGGACCTCTATATTCTTCATATAGTTGGTTTCAAAGGCTATTTTTTGTAATTCAGCTATGTTGGAATATTTAAGACTTGTTTTTGTAATGTAAATGGGCTCACAGTCATTAACCAGAAAGTGATAAATGTTATTCTTTATTACATAATCTAGTACCAACATCATGGAATGGAATGTGGCTATATCTTCTGGAAGTGAAACGGTCCTTTTCATGTCAATGTACTTGATATACAATAGTTTGTTTGCACAGAATGAAATTCATGGTGGAGCCTACCCAAGGCCCCATGATAGATTTCATGAAGTATTCAGCTTACATTTAAAACAATGTGGGATTAATGCCAAGGTTGCACTTTCTCTTAAATTGGAAAGTGAGGCAACTGAAGCACTTTTTAAATAAGTTAATTTCTTTTTGAGATGCTGTTTTAATAATGTAGCTCAATCACTAACCCTGGAGTCACCATTACAAAAAAAAAAAAAAAAGTGACAGAGTGAGTGATTTTGTAATTTTGCCAGCATATATTTATTCATGTTAGGTGAATAAGGACAGACCAGATTGATAGGTATATAATTTGGGGAATTTAGCTTGATCCAAGAAATATTGAATTTCCAATGTTGGAGATATGTCCAATGTACTTTCCAAGTTAAGTGAGCTCAGATGATTGAGACACAGGCCATTGGCTGTAGCTGTGTGTGTCATGTTACAGATCACAGCAGCTAACATTGCACATAGCAACCAGGTCAAAGAGTATTGTGTTAATACCATTTTCTCCACCAGGGAACATCCTGCCCTTCTTCAAAGTCAATATAGGTATATATTTTTTCAATTATGCTCTTTCCTTTTTTAATTAATTTTTTAAATTTATATATGTTCAAAAGTTACCCCCTTTCCTGGTCCCTCTTCCCTGAGTTCTTCTCCCCATCTCCTTCCTCGCTGCCTCCGAGAGGGTGCTCTCCCACCTGCCTACCTGCCAGTACCTCACCTCCACCAGCATGCCTTTTCCCAGGGTCATCAAGTTTCTACAGGGTTAAGTACATTCTCTCTCATTGTGGCCAGACAAGGCAGTCTTCTTCTACACACATGCCTGGGGCCATGAACCAACCCCTGTATGCACGTTGGTTCTTGGCTTAGATGCTGGGAGCTCTTAAGTGTCCACATTACTTGACAGTGTTGTTCTTCCTATGGGGTTGCCATCCTCTTCACCTCCTTGAGTCCTTCCTCTGACTCTTCCATATGTTCCATATGGAACATTTCACCCTATCACAACACACACACACACACACACACACAGAGAGAGAGAGAGAGAATATATATATACATGCTCTTCCAGACTGGTCCTTGGATGATCAGTGAAAAGCAAAAACAAAGCACTGAATAAGTTTCCTCCAACCTCTTTGGCTTTTCTTGGGCCTTAATATGAAGAGGGGACCTGTGCTAGATTCAAGTTCTATGACCAACTCTGAAGCAGGGTTAGTCACAGTACATAAAGGGATGGAAAAAGAGGGTGAAAGCTTCCCTGCTTTTACAGTGATTGATATTAGCAAGCAGTTGTGAGGTAAGCAATTTTAGATGATCAATAAATGTCCTGCCTGGCCATTTCTTGTGTCTGCACACTAGGCAATCAAGAGTCTAGATTTAAAAAAGGGGAACTTATGCTAAACCAAATTACTGCAGTTACACTAGTTCAACCAAAGTAGGAAATCTGGGTATCATGATGTGGCCCTGTCTAAAAAGACTATTATTTTCTAGGTTTAAAATGTTCAGCTAGGGAAAAAGTATAAGTAATATTTGATGTGCTCTAATACAAGATCCTAGACTCTGGACACATGGTCGTGAAGCCTGGTTCACTTTTTACTATAAGAAGATAGATAGATGGTGCTTCAGTTCCCAGGCTTGGTGTCTGGGGAGAAGACCATGACAGAGAGCAAAGAGGAAGAAGGAAGAAGGTGCCATGTGGTAGGTGGATTGTGAGTTCATGGCCAGGAGGGCTGGCCTGGGAGTATGAGCAGCCTAGGCAGAATATGGCAAGCATTAGCTCACAGTTATTAACAGGGAAGTAGACAAAATAGCATAGAGGGTTGAAATCTGCTCAACTCTGTTGCTTTCATGCTTATTATAAATATAAAGTCGTTTATGTCTTTTATTTGGTACCTCTATGATTTAAGAGGGGTAAGAAACCCCTAAATAATATTTACCACAAGATGCTGTAATTATGGTTTGTGTCCAGTGATTGAAATGGAATGGAAAGTAAGATGGCAGAGGATACTCAGTAGTCATGGCTCTCTTATTTCTAGAAAATGTCATACTGTGCTTTCAGACACCTTTCATTTAAAGAAGATAAAGGGAGTAATTGTTCCAGTAACCTATTGTTAGACATGGAAGTCAAAAGGCAACATGCTGCTCCCTGTAGTGGCTCATGCCTATAATCTCAGAACCCAACAGACAATGCAGGAAGATCATAAGTCCAAGATGCAAATCAGCTATCTAATGAATTTGAGGCTAGTCTAAGCTAAATTTAATCCTGTCTCATTTCTACCTCAAATATTTTCATTGAAAGTTAATAGAAAAACTGTCATATGAATACATACATCCATTTATATGCCTTTCTACTTAATGCTTTTATAGGTATATAAAGGCATTGGGAAAACAAGTAGAATCAGTAATAAAATATTAAAATAAATTTCTGTGGGGGGATTTAAGTTTGCTTTAGCTTTTGGGTTTTCTCTTTTTCATTTGTATTTCATCATATTCTGTATCAAATATGGATTCCTTGTGCAGTTTAATCAAAAGCACAAGCTGTGACAAATAGTCTACACAACAGGTGTGGCCTGTAATGTGTTATAATTTCATTCTGATTCATATGGATTAAAAAAAAAAAAGCTATCAAATATACATTTGTAGTCCAGCTGCAGAGGTCACACATGGACCTGGAGAGTCTCTATTAGGAGAAGGCCAAGAAAACCTTCTGCGCTAAAGATAAATCACATAATGCCCAGGATGAGATTTTGTTTTCTCATTAAGCAGCAGCAAAGCTGCTTCTGAGCAAGACACTGTCTTTGCTTATTGTAAGAAGAGCTTAATAAGGTGAAAGCAGAGCTTGAGAGCTGTAGTAAAAGCATCTGAATATGAGAAAGAAATCAGAGGCCTGTAGAGCAGTTTTCAGCCTAGAAGTCAGCAGTGTGAAGAACAGTGAAGAGAGGAGGCAGCAAGGTCACAACTTACTTAAGAAGATGAACAGATCTCTTGGTACATGGTATGCAGTTACTGATCTAGCAAATGCCTTTTTGTCACTATGTCTCCATTAACATCACCAGAAGCAAGTTGCTTTATTTGGCATTGCCAGTAGTATACTTTTACAGTTTTGCCTTGAGGACACATTCTCTTTGCAGCCCTGTGTCATACTTTAGTTAGAAAGAATGGGGATCATCTGTGTCTTCCAGGAAATATGATATTAGTGCTCTAAAGTGCACACTTGGTAGAATTGACCTAGGGAGCATGAGGTGTCAACCAGTTTAGTCTCATTGCTAACCCACATGGGCATCAGAGGACAAAAGATAAATCCAACTAAAATTTATTAGTCTTCTAATTTAGTCAAATGCTTAGGAATCTAGTGCTGTAGGGTATTCAGAAACACTAATTCCAAGGTGAGAGATCAGTCATTGCACCTGGCCCCTCCCACCACAAAGAAAGAAGCACAGCAATTAGTGGGCCTATTAGGATTCTGGAGGCAGCACACTCCTCACTTGGGGGTTACACCAGCTGGTATACCAAGTAGCCAAGAAAGCTTGGGGCCAAAAAATGGAGAAGGCTTTGTAACAGGTCCAGGCTGCTGTGCTGGCTTCTCTACCAGTTTCAGTGTCACAGATGAATGTTGTTTGGAGCCTTTGGCAGGCCCTTATTGTGAATCATAGATTTTGAATATTAGAGCAAGGCTCTACCATCAACTCTATCCAACTATTTTCCCTTTTAAAGACAGATCTTGTCCTGCTATTCCATCTTAATAGAAATTGAACAGACAGTGGGCCACCATATTACCATAAGACCTGAGCTGACCATCACTAGCTGGGTGCCATTTGACCCAACCAGAGGGCAGCAGCAACCCAACAACCTGACCATGTCCTGACTGCACAGAAAGTTACATAAAAGGTTGCCCAGATGCCTATAGTTTCTATCCCTGTACAATGCCTCTCTGCTGTCATGCATGCACCTAGAGCTTCCTGGTTTAGGCCTGAATTTCAAATGACCGAGGAAGAGATGACTAGGTCCTGTTATGCAGGCAGAAGTGAACAACTGAAGCATGAAAACATGTTTTTGGGACAACCCTGAAAGATACCAATAAAAGGAAATCATCACACTTCAGAACTTCATGCAGTAGTCATGGTCATACACTTGTTTGGAAATGTGTAATTATTCAATGAGTCATCAGCTATAAACAGTGGGATGGCTTAACTGTCAGAGGCTTGAAAAGAGAATGATTAGGAAATTGTTCAAGAAAGACATAAAAGGAAGAAGTATGTGGATAGGTCTCTCAAAGTGGTCAAAGGATGTAAAGATATTTATGTTCCATGTAAAAGTTTATCAAAAGGTAAGTTCATCTGAGCAAACATTCAGTAATCAAGTAGGTAGGATGATCCATTCTGTGGGAAGTCAGCCTTGTCCCCAGTCATAACTGTCATTTTCGAATGGGCCCATGAACATAGTGGCCATGGTGGAGGTATGGGTACAACAGTAGAGTCTTCCACTCGCCAGCCTGACATGACCACATCTGCTGGTGAGAGTCAGGCAGATCTACCAAAAGCAGAGACCAGCACTGAGCCCTTGATATGGAACTATAGCCTGGGTTGACCAGCCAGTGACCTGGTGGCAAGTTGATAACATTGGATCATTTCTTAGGGGCAAAGGACAAAGTTTTCTTTTTCCTGGAGTAGATATGTATTCTGCTTATGATTTTAACTTTCATTCATATATTTCTTCTGCCAAAACCACTATCCATGGACATACTGAGTGCCTCATTCACCACAATGGCATTCCATACAGTATTGCTCCTGACCAAGGAACTCATTTCACAGCAGAAAACTGAGACAGTGGGCCAATGATCATGGAGTCTAATAGTATTAATTACCATGTTCCTTGATACCTTAAAATAGCTGAACTGATAGAAAAATAGAATGACTTTTAGAAGACACTTTTACATGGCCAATTATGGGACAGCCACCTGGAGAACTGGGCAGGGTCCTAGGCTGTATATATTTTGAATCAGCATCCAGTATTTGTTACGGTTTCTCTTATAGCCAAAATCTATGGTTTCAGGATTCAAGGTTTTGGAAAATCTGTGTGAAGTTCACAGTCCTTCAAATATCAGTGTAACTCAGCTCAAAATGGAGGACTCCCTTTATCAGCATGGCTTCCATTTCTCTGCCTGACTTTGTAATAGGGATACTATTGATTCAGTGGACCATCAAGAATAATGTGGACCACCATGTTATCTTGTACCATGTGGTTATATTAACTAAAACTGTGGTGAAGACACATGGCCCATTCTATATTTATGATATCATTATCAAAGAAGGGCACCAAGTCCCATGATTGCTTCCATCTTATGAGGATCCCCAGGTGAAACTTAGAACAACGAAAGCAGTAGTGGTTTTCTTTTCTTTGTGAACTGGGCCGCATGGTAAAGTAAGATAGTTCCCATCAGAGAATTCCAGATTCTTGGATTGCCTACTTTCCACTTTTGTTGGGGCAGGAAAATAGATGTTGATATTATGAAAAAGAGGACTAGGAAGGCAGAAAAAGAGAAGCCGATTTCACACAGTATAGCAAATCCTTTGCCTTAAACCTGAGCCTAAGCCTAACCCTGATATTTCTTCTATGTGTAATAGGGATACTATTAATTCAGTGAGATCACCAAGACTAATGGTGGCCACCCTAACCCAACCCTGAGACTTACCCTAACCCTAATCCTAACCCTAACCCTTAATTTCCTAACCACCCTAACCCTTATCCTAATCCTAACTATAACCCTCTAGTCCCCTAACCCTAACTCTAACACTGCTTACTGTGGGGGATATTTCTTAACTATACCTTTTGAAGTAAGAAGCCCTTTCCTAATCTTGATCATTTGAGATGTTAAAATCTACCTTTATTCTAGGCTATAGATTCTTATGGCAAACTACATATATAAAGGTCATCGAATAGGGTAGTTCTTTCGTTTTGCCTACTTGCCCTACATTTTTTTAGCAAGATGATTTGTTTGTTTGTTTTTCAGAACTGGCTTTAGTAAGTACTTATCTCCTCAGAACTCTGGTAAATACTGAAGATCAGCTGAGATATCCAGCAATATGATCTCAATCATTCCTTGATGTTTCTAGTTTCCCTTGGCCAACAGCCTTTCTTGTGCCAGGTGAACCATTGTCTGTGAGACATTCTATTAAGTCCCTTTTCTGTATACATAGATTCATTCTATGACATGAGATATGTTTATCTAGACAGCCTATTCTAATACAACTGGGGTTTTTTCTCCACCTTGCCACTGAGGAAGATATGCTGATTAACAATAGTGTTCCACAATGCTTGTTATATGTTTCCAGATGTTCTCCCTGGGTTGTTTCATAACCTATCATCTGGTGAAAGGGAGCTGCAGTTTTCCTGAGCCCAACAAGAAGCCAAAAACCAAAACTCTTGTTTCCTAAAATCCCTCTTTAATGTTAATAGCCTGAGTACACTTCCACTTGTGAGTCAAACTGACACCTCCACTGGCACCTGAGTAATGGGCTATGCAAGCTAATCACCTTGATTACAGGAAGAGGGTAAGTGCTGTGAAGTCAAGTCCTGGTAAGTGCAGTATCTTTGCTCACAGAGGGGAGGAGCAGACAGCTGAATAGCCAGAGCTGGATTGCTGGGTCCTCCCCCAAGGCGGGATGGGGTGAGAGTGCTCTTGGAAATGCTAATTGAGTGCAAACCACTCCTGAGATCTGGAAAAAGTCTAGCCTAGGAAGGGAAGCCCACTTTAACCTTCAGAAGTACTCACTGGCCAATCAAGGCCTCCAGGTGGACCTGCCAGTCAGACAAGGGGGTGGGTTCTTCCGGGTTCCTTACTGAAGGTTCGCTTTGGCTGTGCAGGCCTGAATGGTTCTTAGCGTCCTCGTTTGAGCACTGCTGTTGGGTGCTGTGAGGGGACCTCAAGTAAACTCTGAAGTGAAGACATGGTGAGCACAGAGTCACTGCCCACAGTGGGAAGGAGCAGGCGGCTGAGCAGTGGGAGCTGGGGTGGTGGGTCCTCTCTGGGGCTGAATGGGATACATCAGCCAGATGTGACTATCTGTGTGGTCCCTTCTGGTGCTCCATACTTGCCAAATCAGGCGGTGTCCTCTGAATAACTTCACTATCATGGATGATTCTTCCCAAAACATTTTATCCATTAGCTTGCTTGTAAAAATATCATGGGTGGTTTCTTTGAGTTTGTTACACGTGTCCAATCCCCTTTTGTCTTTTATACTATACACTGAGAAGACAGGTGTAAATCTAATAGGTCTGCTTTTATACTTTAGTATACTTTAGTTTTTCTTTTGTTTTGTTTTTGTTGTTTTTTTCTGTTGCAGTTTTTTATATTTCTTCACTTTATATGTTTAGTGTTTTGATTATTATGTAGTAAAGGGACTTTTTTTTTTTTGGTCCAGTCTATTTGGTATTTTGGATGCTTCTTATACCTTAATAGGCATCTTCTTCTTTAGTTTAGAAATTATTAGTTTATGATTTCATTGAAAATATTTTCTAGCCGGGCAGTGGTAGCACACACCTTTAATCCCAGCACTCAGGAGGCAGAGGCAGGTGGATTTCTGAGTTCGAGGCCAGCCTGTTCTACAGAGTGAGTTCCAGGACAGCCAGTGCTATACAGAGAAACCCTGTCTCAAAAATCCAAAAAAAGAAAAAAAAATATTTTCTAGACCTTTGAGCTAATAGTCTTCTTCTTCTATTCCAATCATTTGTAGTCTTTGCCCTTTAGTATGTTGCAGTGTTCTGGTTGTTTAGTGCTAGGAAACTTTTAGACTCAACATATTTTTTGACCAATATGCCCATTTTTCTATTTATCTGCCTTTCCTGTTTTGTGGGTGAACCTTGCCTCTGTAGTTGTCAGTGCACAGGCAATTTCAATGGCCTGCTCTTAGGGACTTAGCAACTGCTTAAGTCATTACCTGCCTCCATCACCTGCTGCTCTTGACAGGTGTGCTTTATATACATGGACCACCAGCTGCAGCAGCTCTCTAATTTTTGTTCCCTGTCTCTGTTCTCTGCACATACACCCTCTCTATTCTCTTTCTATACTTTCATGGCTCTCTCTGTGCTCCCTGCTGGTCTGCCTGTATACAGGTCCTCTTGTGTACCTCTATCCCTTTTCCAGGTTCTCACTTCTCTCCCTTCCCCCAAAAAACCTTTTTTTGCACCATATCTGTTGCATGTGTTAATTTCGCAGGACCTGCTGTGATAGGATAACATGGATTTCTTGGTGACATATTTTCCTATCTGTTATTTATTATATTCCTATGCTGGTGTCTATGCATCTGGATTTGAGGTGATTATTGGTCTAGGTACTGGTGTCTAGGTTTATCTTGATTGGGTGGGAGTTTTGTTCTTGGGTTACCATTTGATGTTTGGATTTTCAGAGAATGTTGGCTGAGTCTTGCCTTTTTTACTGACCTATTTGGTGGGTATGTTCAAAAGGGAATGCTTGCTAATGTTGGAAGCTGGAAAAAGAGGCAGGCAGGAAGAAATGATCTTAGCAATCCACAAGGAGACATAGTCAGGAGAAAGGTTAAGGTGACTCTGGTGTTTAGTACAGTGCTAGGAACAACTGAAAATTATATCTGGGATAATGAATGATCTCTTAGATCTGTGGGAAGCCTACCTACATTGTCTCCTGGCAAGTAAAGCATGTGATTGAGCAGGGAGTATCTGCCCAAGTTGGGGCTGTGAAACAGGGTTGAGGCATGTAAGGAGGGGCAGGTGGGATTGCCTGTGTGTTTGCATTGCAATAGGTTCCTTGGTGGTCTTTGGGGTCCCTGTGACTTAGGCATAACATCTTGGTGCCTTGACTGGAGTCCCAAGAGCCCCAGGACTCCCAACTTAAGGATTGAAAATTTGGGCTGTTAAGATGTGTCCTTGTTGATCTTTGTGTCAATGCCTTGTCTGTCAGATTTGTGTCTGTGTGCCTTGGCTTTTGGATTTTTCTTGAGTATTTTTGTAGGGAGGTGATTAACGTGAACATGGAACCCTGATACAGTGGATGCAATGGAGAGTGATATCCGCAGGGACTTGGAAGATGTTCCTGAGCCTGGTATAAGGGTTGGTGTGCCCCTGGTCTTTATTGCTAGGGAGGTTAGAACAGACTTGGAAACTTGCAACATGGCTCACAGCTTCCATCCTGTCTTCATTTTCTCCTCTGTCCAAGTGGAAGAATCTGCTGGATAGCCTTTACCGCCCCCTTGTGGCTGTCTATTATGTGTGTTGCACTTTAGTATTCTGAGCCTGAGAGAGAAAATGAGACTGTTGCTATCCCAATCAATTTTGGAATTGTCATTAGATGGAAGGTTGTTCTTCATCCATTCCAACAATGTTAACATATCTTCCTTGGACCAGCAGTCTTATTTCTAGGTTTGTGGGGCAATCTTCTATGTTTACCATCTACCTGTTTAGGCCACCTCTTTGGTCACACTGACCTGGGAACCTAGGGTTAAAGACACCTCACTCCAGGGCTGCACAGCCTCTGAACACTTCCTTCCAGTGTATCCCTCCCTGCTCTGAGTCAGGTGCATTTCCCATTTTGTCATGGCTCAGCCACAACTCCAACTCCCTCATGCGGTGGAAGGTGGAGTTAGCTAATTGTTTTTAAGTTTTTAAAAAACTTACTCATTTATTATTGTCCCTGCGTTATAATTGTCCTCATTTCTCAACATTTAAGAGCTACAGTCATAGAAGGAGCCTCAATTGAGTGTTTGCCCTCAACAGAATGGCTGTTTTCTATGTCTGTGAGAGATAGTGTTGATGATTGATGTGGGAAAGTTCTTCCACTGAAGGTGGCAATTATCCTAAGCAAATGGGTCTATGCTGGATGAAAGAGCTATTTGAGCATGAAACAGTGACCAAGCAAGAAAGCAAGCCAGGAAACAGTGTTTGTCCATGCTTTTTGCCTTCATTTTTTTAGCTTCAGCTTCTATTCTGAGCTCCCAAAATGATGGACTGTGATCTGACAAAACTGTGTACAACAACCATTTATTACCTGAGATGCTTTTGCTTAGAGGATT
Organism: Rhynchomys soricoides; assembly: GCA_019843965.1. Classification (NCBI taxonomy): domain Eukaryota; kingdom Metazoa; phylum Chordata; class Mammalia; order Rodentia; family Muridae; genus Rhynchomys; species Rhynchomys soricoides. Next base: position 31,612 of record JADRCH010000374.1, on the reverse strand, counting down.
CAATCATAGCAGCAGAGTAGCAAGTTAGAACAACAACAACAAAATGGTATGCCAAAAGTGATTTTGCTGCTGGACAGAATCCAATTATATTCTCTTTTGAAGGAATGTGGGAAAATATGGAAAGTTGAGATGGCAAAAGTCATAGAAAGCTGTACATGGAGTTTAATCAGGTGTACTCATAGAACCTAGAAGATTGGAGTGCTGACAGTAATGCACACAGAGGAAGTTGAGGTCATAGTATTTCAGTGGAAAATAGTGTCTATGAAAAATTTACCTAGAAGATATTTTGACCAAAATTCTTTCTTACTCTGCTTATGCCCTGAGATATTGAGTAGGGCAAAATTTAAAAATAATGGGCTGACTTCTATATTTTATTCTATTTATATGTATTTGTTTATACTTCCGATTTATTTATTTATTTATTTATTTATTTATTCCATTTACATTCCATTCCCTACCCCCTTCCCATTCACCGTACACAGTCCCTCATCACTGACTTCTTTTTCTCTCCCTAGGGAGGGAGGGGACCACTTTATTCTCCTTAAAGCCCTTTATATTCCTCATGAGATGGATTTAAATCATTGTCTTGCTTTTCAGGTGTGTTAAGGTATCCATGGCTTGTTGTAGTGGGAGAACTGGGTTCTGTTAGTGTCAGATTGCATTGAGTTCTATCACTTATGTTCTTGCACTTTCCTCTGGCCATCTGGTGCTCTCTGGTGTTAACTGGCCTGGTTTTTCTGACTGCAATTGGTCTTTTTGGAGGCATGTAGATCTGTGTGTCCTGAGTTAGAGCTGGTCTCCTTGGAGGTAGGCATTATTGTCTCTGGTTAGGGTAGGTCTCCTATGTTTCTGGTTAAAGCAGGCTTCCTGTGCCCCAGGTACAGGGGACCTCCTGGGATCTTGGTCCTTTTGGACCTTCTGAGGCAAGCAGGATGTAAGGAGGTATTGGGTCCCTGATCTGTCTTGGATGGGGAGGTGGTTCAGAAGGAAGGTAGTGCTCAGGGTTGGGGGAGGGTGGGTTAGCTGGGTTGTTGTGAGTGTCCCAACTGTTGTGCATATTTGGGCGATATTCTCACCTGTGTCTTTAGTTACTGTGGATCTCCTGGGAGGCAAGCAGGCTGTAGTGTTTGTGTGAATATTGGGCCGTTGATCTGGCCCAGTGGAGAAGTGGGCTAGAAGGCACAATGTTCACATTTTATAATCTGGCAAAGTTCAGGCTAACTTGTCTCCATTACAGCCTGCAACCTCAAAACTTTTGGGTACTGAATTCATCATCTTTCTGTTTAAGCCTCCACAGGCCCTGCCTTCAGGTTATGCTGAGTTTTATCATTGAAAGATGAATGTCTCATTTTTTTCTCTTCCTCTGAATTCATAAGTGCTAGTTCTTCTTTAGATTAAAAGAAGCAGAAGCAGAAGCAAAGGAGAAGAGAAGACTCAAACATTCTTAATTTATTTTTTTTTCTTTTATAACTGCCATGATTGTCCTTAGGACTATTATTGACTCATATTTAGATGTCTTTAAATGATATGGGATTCTAAAAAACTGCTGTGTTAATGAAATGAGTTGTATTTGTATCTTCTACTGTTGAGACTTCTTAACAGGAGATTGTCTTCAATTTTATTTTCTCTAACTATATAACCTGATGGCTGTGTCCTTCATCTCTAATTTTTATCTTAGTGGCAAAAAATGTTAGTTATTAGCATCATGAAATATACACTTTCAATATGTATTTGTGAGCTGGGCAGTGGTGGCGCACGCCTTTAATCCCAGCACTCGGGAGGCAGAGGCAGGCGGATTTCTGAGTTCAAGGCCAGCCTGGTCTACAGAGTGAGTTCCAGGACAGCCAGGGCTACACAAAGAAACCCTGTCTCAAAAACAAACAAACAAAAAAAACAACAATATGTATTTGTGGGAACTTTCTTCGTTTTAATACTATCCACTGGAAACACTATATTTTCTGTATTACTTCCTGTGTCCTTCTAATATCTAAATTTTCTGTTTGCTTGCCTGAGTGATTGTTTTGTCTTACAATTTGATATTTTAATTGACAGTTGTCAGGCATATTAGTAAATTCTTTTTTTCTTTCTGTCTATATTTCTTTTTTTCTTTTTTTGCCCTGGGATCAATGTAAAAATTGGACTATATTGTGAGGTAAGCTGCAAGAGGGGTATAGGATGATCACCTCACCACACACACACACACACACACACACACACACACACACAAATAGTAACCTAAACAATAAAAATGGGCATCAGTTATTACTCTGCCTTAGGATCTCTATGGTCGCATGGGTTTTGTTTTGTTTCTGCTTTTCTTTTTCCTCTTCTTTGTTTGTTTTTCTGTCTGTAAATCCACACATATAGTTTTTTTCTACATATTATATTTTAATACAAAAGCTTGTTGTGATTCTCATTTCATTTCCAGGGTACACTCTAGATCAGAAGAGCTTCCTTACAATTCTCCACATGTAAACTGGATTTACATCCCCGTCACTGTCGTCTAGAGGATAACAAGCACACTGGTGGGGGGGCTGGGGGAGTGAAGACAAGGAAAAGAATTCAGAGGGTGATGATGGACCTATCACTGTGGGTATTTTTTTCCTTCACTCAGAATCCAAACCAAAGAATACATTAAGAAGAAAATAAACCAAACAAACCACCTTGGAGGCCTGCCTGGTTGCTCCGGAATCTACTTTTTTTTTTTTTTATTCTATTGTTTTTTAAAAGATAAAGATTTATTTATTTTTATTTATATGAGTACACTGCAGCTGTCTTCAGACACACCAGAAGAGGATATCAGATTCAATTACAGATGGTTGTGAGCCACCCTGTGGTTGGTTCCTGGAAATGAACTCAGGACCTCTGGTAGAGCAGTCAGTGCTCTTAACTTTTGAGCCATCTCTCCAGCCTCCGAGTCTAATTTTTAAAAGACAAGAGATGTGAGGATAATCAGAGGGCTCAGTGGAAGTAAGTGGATGTTATATGGGTGCCAACAATATGATTTATCTTATGCAAGGCATGATGGCCAAGATGGTGGACAACCACACAATTAGTAAAGAAATTGAATGAACTATAACCTATGATACAATTCTCCTTCTCTGTCTCTCTGTCTCCCCCCCCCCACCTCTCTCAGACATACATGAATAAAAATTGAAAGTAAGCTAAATGTACAATGAAAGGAAGCCAGGTGTGGTGCTGCATGTCCTTAATTCCATCATTCTAGAGGCAGAGTGTATAGAACTCTCTCTTTCTCTGTGAGCTGGAGGCAGGCAGGCAGGCAGGCCTCATCTATGTACTGATTTCCAGGTCTATGTGCAGAGACCCCTGACTGAACTAAAGAAATGAAGACAAAAGTAAAGAAATAGGCACAATTAACTTGGAATAAACCAAACAAACTACGAGGGAAGGCAGTAATGGGGTGGCTTGGCTTATAGAGGAGGGGCAAACACTGGTCTGCCATTGCCTTCTCCTCAGTTAAACACACACACACACACACACACACACACACACACAGACAGAGAGAGAGAGAGAGAAATCAGGGGGATGGGTGGGACCTGCTCTGCCTGCACAGGCTCATACTGCCATCTGCTGCCCAGCCAGCCTTCTTCCTTTGGTCTGTCTTCCCAAGGGTCAGGCAGCTGTCAGATGTACAGAGATTCTCAACCAAGGCCTGTCCTCTTCCTTCTTGACTTGGAGAGTGCCAGGTCTAAGTCCAGAAGAGTCCAAGAAAGAGCTTAGAGCCTATGAGAGAGTGTACACGTGTTGTGGGGGTGAGGGGGAGGAGGGCCCTGCCCACCACCCAGCATTGATTTGGCTTCTCAAAGATCGATGGAGCATCTGGAATTTAGTGAGAAATCAAACAAGGGACATAGAATGCAAAACATTTATTTACAAAGCAAGTCATCAGTCAGATTAATAATCTATTGTGCCAGGGAAATGTTAGTGATCCCCACAAACACACACAGGAGCCAATCTGGTCAGGGGTAGCCCCTCAGGTCTCCCTTCCCTGCTGCCACTTTCCCATGCCTCCTCCCTCCCTCAGCATGGGCATACAGGGCCAGGAGCATGCTTCTCCCGAAAGCCTGTTTTCTGCTGTGAATACAGTCTGACAGATAGGGAATGAAGGATCCCTCAAAACAAGAAGGTTTATTAGAGGAAGACTAGCTAGCAGTGTTCCTCACATGAGAAACAACAACAGCAATAACAACAAAAGCTTATTTCTAAATTTCTTATGCCCTTGATCCAGGCCACCCACCACCATTACTTGCAAAGATGGGGTCAGAATCCCTAACCTTATCTTCAGGGAATTAGTTACTGGTATAGTAAGCCCTTTTGGTCCCCGCCTTCTGTAGCATCCAGTGCTGCAGGTTTTACTAATCTCTCCTCCAAAGTCTACTATAGAGACATGCCTGGAAGGATGTTGAAATTGTTCCAAATGTACATGTGTCCTCTGAGGGGAATTTTCTGGTTTGGAGGAGAAAAAAACCACAAACAAACAAAACAAAACAAAACTCAAAAACTACCTTTTAAAAAAAAAGGCTTTTTTGTTCTGGAAATGTGCTCAGGGACATCACTCTCCCTCCAGCCAGGGAGGAGTCTCAGGTGATCATCTCTTGTGGAATGTATGTGGTGTGAGATTGCTTTGCTTTGCTTTTTTCTGCCAAACTTTACAGACATTTGTTTTGTTTTGTTTTGTTTGTTTGTTTGTTTTGGTTTTCCTGCTTGCTTGCTTGCTTGCTTGCAAGACGTGGTCTCCCTTTCTATCTATCTCGGCAGGGTTCCAAGACTGCCCTGGGGGAATCAGAAAGGGTGCCAGAACCAGCCTTTTAGATAAAGCACAGCAACTAAATGCCAGCCTATTTGGACGAACTGACTGCCCTCCTTCCCCCTCCCTCTCTCCCGACCTGGCTTGACCCATTTTCCCTCTTCCACTGTACACTCAATAACATGAAGTCAATAAATGGATGAAGGTTCCAGTTACTTATTTGTTCGAGCTATCTAAATTCTCTCTCAACAGCTCCACCTCCCCTACCCCACACTGCCTTCTCCTTGTGTGTGGAGGTCGGGGAGGGGTGGAGCAGGGTGAGGGCAGGGAATAGGCAAGCCCCTGCTGGTCTATGGTGCTCTGAACTGCTGAACCAAGTCTCTCCTGAGGCAAGTTTTCTGCATGAAATCAGTGAGTGATGATCTCACTGTGAATGTCTGACCACTAATTGTCCTTTCTGGTCCTAGCTGCTGGACTCTGGCTGCTCAACTGCAGAACAAAAGAGGCTCATCCCTAGCTCCTTGGAAATGGTAATGGAGTGGATAACACACCCTAACAGAAAGAGAAAGACTCCACTCCCTTGCTCACTTTCACTCAGCCTCGCCCTGCCAGCACGGGGATTTCTAAGGTGGAATCTGGACAGTATTTACACGATTTGGCATTTCTACTTAATGTTTAATGTTTAATAAAATAAAGCTTGTGAAGGTCAAGAGAGATGGCTCAGCAGTTAAGAGCACTGACTGTTTTTCCAGAGGTCCTGAGTTCAAGTCTCAGCAACCAACCACAGGGTGGCTCACAACCATCTGTAATGGAATCCGATGCACTCTTCTAATGTGTGTCCGAAGACAGCTGCAGTGTACTCATATAAATAAAAAGTAAATAAATCCATAAAAACTAAAATAAGACAAAGCTTGTGAAGAAATTGAGCATCTTAAAATACTAGACATCATGTCTACCTATCCACTCCTTTTTAAATTTAATTTTATTTTTTATTTTTTTGGTTTTTTGAGACAGGGTTTCTCTGTATAGCCCTGGCTGTCCTGGAACTCACTCTGTAGATAGACCAGGCTGTCCTCGAACTCAGAAATCCTCCTGCCTCTGCCTCCCGAGTGCTGGGATTAAAGGCGTACACCACCACTGCCCAGCTTGATGAGTTATTGTTTAACATCTAATACCTGATTTTTATAAATCTTCAAAGCGTAAATTTAAACTATTTTGATTCTTTTTATTTAAGGCTTTCTTTACCACATACCAAAGCCCACCTCTGATAACACATGTGCAGCCATATGAAATTTAATTATTGGGAAAGTTTTTATCATAATACTATATAGTTTTATAAATGATTTATAAAATAAAGCGCTGGTTTTCTCGGAGATAAGGTCATGGCTAGTGACCTCATCTCAAGGGGTGGTTTCTTACCCATTTTTCTCACTTAAGATCTCGGCCTAGGGTGTCAGGGACATGTCCTAAATAAGAAAAGGAACAAAAATGAAATAAACCAGATAAATTGCCATGAGAACTCTGCTCAATATTTTGTTCCAGGTAAGAGTTCCACAACCGGTTCCAGGAGGCCTCCTTCTTTTGAAGTTTTTGCCTCAGTCTGTGGAACTTGTCACACAGATTCTACTGGGTTGGTATGGCATCTCTCCTTTTTTTATTTTTTAATTGAAGCCTCATCTCTTTTGGCTGTAGAGATGGAGGAAAAGACTAGTCGGAAGATGACTGGAAAAATAAGGAGAAGAAGAATTATTCCTGTAGCCACAGTGACAACAATGATCCACTGTAGCCAACTTACAGGGCTCAGTGACTGTAAACCAGAGCTAATAGACTGAACCAAATTCTCTAAACCAGTAGATTCAACATGAGCTTTGCTCATGACGGAGATTTGGGCTTGTAATTGAGCCATATCGTGAGTAATATCATAGTCTTTCCAAATTCCCAACAAATGATTTTTAGTAAGATTCCAATTATGATTTCCATTATAAGATAATGGTGTTACACATATGTACCAAAAGCTGGCATGGCACCGGTAGGAGACTGAACTTTAATATTTTCTACCTCTTGTCCTAATTCTTAAACTACATCCTCTAAAGCATCAAGTTTTACTTCTAATTTTTTATCTATAATCTGTTGCCTTGCAAGTGCTAAAGAGACGTTTTTATTTAAGACATTAACAAAATGTGCAGTCTTCATCTCTGAGACTAGAGTGACTGTTGAGACTGTAAGTGAAGTAAGGATGGCTCTTAAAACACTAATGCCTAAAATTAAGCCTGCAACAAAACACTTTGGTCTAATTAGCTCATTAACTCTTTTAAGCATTTGTAAGGCTTCATTATCAAACCAAGCATCATCTTTTAAATCTACAGGAAGCATAACATAGGAAGGTCTTTGTAACAGCAAAATAACTGAATAAGTTTTAATTAAACTAGGATTAACACAATTAGTTAAAATACATCTGGAACAGCTGACCTGATCTGATTGTTCTAATTTAATAATTTTTAAATCTGAAGACCGTCCAGCAGGTATACCATAAGGATAGCCTAGGCAAGATTTAATTGCCATAGGAATGTTCTTCGATTCTCAAGGCTTTTTAAAATAAGCCATGCTAGTTGCAGCAAAAAGTCTAAATAATCCTGGAAAAATATTAGAAATAGTAAGTGAAGGAGAGAGACCAAGCTTCTTCTTTTTCCATATTACTTCTTTTGCTTCTTTCTTTTCTGGGTTCTTGTTTTGTTTGTTTTTTTCTTTTTTCCAGACAGGGTTTCTCTGTCTAGCCCTGGCTGTCCTAGAACTCACTCTGTAGACCAGGCTGGCCTCGAACTCGAACTCAGAAATCCGCCTGTCTCTGCCTCCCAAGTGCTGGGATTAAAGGTGTGCGCCACCACTGCCCGGCTCTTTTCTGGGTTCTTGATAGCAGTTTTTTGGTGGAAGGGTTGAAAAAGTCTGTCTGAAATCCAGATTGGGGTTTCTGCATTCTGTGGAAAAACACATACATATCCTTTTCTCGAGGTGATTGAGACATCTGGCCCTTTCTAGATGCCTATTAAAAGATCCTTCCAGACTACTAAAGGAGTAACAGTCTGCTGTAGAGGAGCCCAATGCTTTTGCATAGGAATAAAACCTTTATCATCTGTGTTAAGGTGATTAATAGTAAATAAAGCATGGCTTAGTAATTGATGAGACGAATAGTAACAACCACTAGATTTTAATCTTTGAAGTTGTACCTTAAGATTTTGATGAGTCCTTTCTATGGTAGCCTGACCTTGGGGGTTCTATGGAATTCCCGTTGTATGCTGTATGCTCCATTAAATGCAGAACTTTGCAAAGGCTTGAGACGTATAAGCTGGAGCGCTATCAGTTTTAATTCTTTTGGGCACACCTAACAATAAGATGTTGTATGACATCTTCCACAGCCTCCCCGGTTCTAGCAGTGGCCATAACCACATTAGAATAGGTATCTACAGTAACATGTACATAGGCCAATTTTCCAAATTCTGGGATATGAGTCACGGCCACTTGCCACAGAACTTAAGGTTCAAGGCCCCTTGGATTAACTCCCGTTTTGAATGGATGATATACATCAGGACAATGTTCACAGTCCTTCACAATTTGCCTAGCCTGTTCTCGAGTCAAATTGAACATTCTTCTCAAGGCCAATGCATTCTGATGATATAAAGCATGACTTTCTAACACTTGTTCAACCATACTAGCAATCAAGTATCCCTTTGTTAATAAATCTGCCATAGCATTTCCTAAAGCCAATGGACTTGGCAGGCCAGTATATCAGCTGATATGTCCTATAAAAAGATTTCCTTTTCCTTGATTGAATTATATTTTGCAATTGAAGCAAGAGTGATATAATTTTGGAATTTCCAGATATAAGAGCTGTCTCTACATCAGGAAATAAATGAACTACATATTTTGAATCTGTATAAAGATTAAACTCTTCAGGTATGTGTTCAAGGGCAGTAATAACTGCAATAATTTCCACCTGCTGTGCAGAAATTTCTTTTGCCCTTTTAATAATATTATTATTAATAATAATAATCTTTTATATAGATGGCTGAAGTTCCATTGGATGAGCCCTCTGTAAATACCAAGAGGACATTGGGAATGGGTTCTGATGGTATTTTAGAAGGAAAAATTATCTCTGCTTCTTCTACAAACTTTCAGGCCAGCAACCTGGCCATGGCCTGACTGCTCAAGAAAGTTACATAAAACGTTGCCCAGATGCCTTTTGTTTCTACCACTGTACAATGCCCCTGCTATTATGCATGCACCTAGAGTATCCTGGGGTGTGCCCTATCATCAAATATCTGAGGAAGAGATGACTAGGTCATGGTTTGCTAAGGGTTCTACCTGTTATGCAGGCAAAATCCAGAAGTGAACAACTGCAGCATGAAAACATGTTTCTATCACAACCCTGAAAGACACCAGTAAAGGGAAATCATCACAGTTCAGAACTTCATGCAGTAGTCATGGTCATACACTTGTTTGGAAATGTGTAATTATTCACTGAGTCATCAGCTATAAACTGGCTGATGGCTTAACTGTCAGAGACTTGAAAAGAGAATGATTAGGAAATTGTTCAAGAAAGACATAAAAAAAAGAAGTATGTGGATAGGTCTCTCAAAATGGTCGAAGGATGTAAAGATATTTATGTTCCATGTAAATACTCATCAAAAGGTAAGTTCAGTTGAGCAAATATTCAGTAATAAAGTAGAGAGGATGATCCATTCTGTGGGAAGTAAGCCTTGCCTTCAGCCATATCTGTAATTTTCCAATGGGCCCATGGACATGATGTAGCAGTGGGGTTTATGCATGGGTACAACAGTAGAGTCTTCCACTCACCAGCCGGACATGGCCACATCTGCTGGTGAGTGCCAGGCAGAACTACCAAAAGCAGAGACCAACACTGAGCCCTAGATATGAAACTATATCCTGGGTTGACCACCTAGTGACTTGGTGGCAGGTTGATAATATTGGATCTTTTGTCTGTGTAAAGGCCAAATCTTTCTTCTTCCTGGAGTAGATATGTACTCTGCTTATGATTTTGATTTTCATGCACACATTGCTTCTGTCAAAACCACTATCCATGGACATGCTGAGTGCTTCATTCATCACAATATCATTCCATACAGTATTGCTTCTGACCCCATTTCACATCAGAGAAGTGAGACGGTGAGCCATTGATCATGGATTCTAATGGTATTAATTACCATGTTCCGTGTTTCCCTAAATGTGCTGAACTGATAGAAAAATAGAATAACCTTTAAAAGACACTTTTACCCAGACAATTTGGGGCAGCCACATGGAGAGCTAGGCAGGGTCCTAAGCTGTATGTATTTTGAATCAGCATCCAGTATTTGGTATGGTTTCTCTAATAGCCAAGATCCCCGATTTCAGGAATTAAGGTTTTGGAAAACCTGTGTGAAGGTCACAGTCCCCAAAGTCTGTGTGGAACTCAGCTCAAAATGGAAGACTCCCTTTATCAGCAAGGCTTCTATTTCTCTGCCAGACTTTGTCTGGACACAGGTGGCTGTCCATATATAACGTCCTTGTGCGGCGCTGCTTATACTCAGCACACAAGTCTCATTCTGGCTTCCCTGCCCACATGAAGAACATGTACCTGCTGTATTATAATAAAATCCAGTTGAAGTCCAAGGTCATGAGATAGGATACTTGAATAATTCTACAAATCTGTGAGTTTGATGACAGAAGCTCCTGAATCACATTTAAATCTGGGAGCACACCTGATTAGTGCAATGAAGGACACAATCTATTAGTGAGAAGTACTCTTTGATAAAGAGATTGTGTTCTATATTTGGTAAATATAGCTTTTAGATTTGGCCTCAGTATTTAATAAGATTGTTCAGTTTTCCTTGGCTCTATATAGACCCAGCCTTGCTAAAGTGAGCCACGGTCTTTTGTTTCATCTGAGATATTGAGATACATCTATATATGACAAAGAGAATCAAGAGTGAGAATTTATTTTCTAAATAACATTTCATATGATCAAACATAATTTTCGAGGACTCTCATCCCTTCAATTGCTAAAGAGACACACTGCATTTTAAAAGTGACCATACTTTATGTATGTCTGCTTAAAATTACATATTTAGCAAAATCAACTACTGTTTATGTTCTTTTTAAGGCCTATCGAAATTTCATGTCTTGGCTATCACTTGATCTTTTGAAGAATTTTGGTATTTTTAAGCTTTTCTTTGTACTATTTTCTCTCTTAGTGAACATTGCTCAGTGTCCTTGCTTGGACTGACTGTGACTTCCCTTGGAAACTCTGAGGGAATCATCCCTGTATTTTGACTCTCTTAAATGTAGACTGGACACAGGATAGAATTAAGCTTAGATTACAGCCCGTTTGTCATAAATGTTTTTCTGAAGACAAAGACCTTAATCCCATATGAATTCCCTTTAAGTCTCATAATCTAAGTGCCTTAATTTTGTAGGTTTTTTGTTCTTCTCATTTTGCAAATTTCTGTCCTAATCTATATATAAATCCTTCTTCATTAACACTATTTCTGCCTTTCAATTATTCTAACATTTTATATTTGTTAATATCATAAGATGAAATAAGTTTAACAAATAAATTCATAATGGATTGTGAGAATATTTATTCAGGGGTAGGACATAAGCGATTTCTATCCCCTCTTTCTAAGTTCTCAATGGCACCACATTTCAAAATTATCACAGTTCATCCTAGGACAACAGTGAAATTATTGGTTTTATTCACAGTAAATTGACAGCATGTTTCTTATGAGACTGTAAGTATCCTGTGTTCATAAACATTAAAAGAGCTTTACTCAGTACATCTGGAGACAAATTCACATAACCTAAACAGATATCCCCTTGCCTAATGGTACAAATACTGGCCATCCATGTCCTCTTTTTTTGTAGAGGTTTAGTAACTTTTTAAAAAGCCCTGCTCTGATTATCTTAATTCGACAGAGCTAAACTTGTAAAAATGGTTGTTGTTTAATTTAGAAGATGTCCTGGATCATTCAGTCTTTGTATATTTATTTGTTTTTAAAGAGGTTCTACAGGATATAAATATCTTTTAAGTTATTAGCATGTTTATGTCTGTATAAAAATTCACGTATGTATATATCATAATTAAAAGCGCAGTCATGCTATTCTTATATGAGTGAGGACAATGTCCAATATGAAGAACATCTCCTGGTCTAGGAGTAGTAAACTCTTTAAAAGCTATGTAGAACCTTAAGTGATAGAGACCATGTTGTGTACTAGAAATGGGATAGGGTTCAAAGAGATATCACTGTGACCAGAACTGTATGTTTACATATGTAATATTTTTAAACATAGAAATTAAAATTTAATTATATATCCTCATGTTACCTATTCCAAAGAAAGATTCAGACCCATATTATCATTTTATATTTATTATACCTGTGTGGATATATTGATTTTTATATAATTTTGTCCTTTCATATCAAATTTTAAGTTTAATTTCATTAGGAACAAAAGGGCCAAGTTAACAAGTTTAATTTACTCGTAATCCATTTGTTATTAAGTACATGATGTTAATAACAAACAATAATTCCATGTATATAGATCTATACATAAGTAATAAAAAGGCAAATTTTAATAAGCCATGAATTTATGTTTATTGCTTTTTGGGAATCTATTTTCATTGTCAAAAACAAATTTCATATAGAGAGCTTTAAAAAACATATTATTAGTTTGGGAAGAAAGTAAACCAGATGTGTCTAAAGCAGAAAAATACTGAAGGGCATTTTATTTCAGATGAAAATTAGCTGCAGAAATAGCTGACAGCGAGACCAAGAATAGGGTAGCATATATGTTCATTGTTGGCAGCTGTCTGGCTGGCTCTTGGCAACTTTTCCTTTGATTATCTGTTGGGTTCTGTGAATATCAAGGTCTTTGTTTCCTTTCTTAGTATGCAAGTTTTGGAGGTATTTGGCTGTAAAAACTTTTAGATTATTTCGAGAAACCATTAAATATGTAAGGTAGAATCTATCAGAATAAGAACAAAATAAAACATTGATATAAAATGAACACCTTGTAGGCTTGATATTTCTTTGTGTAATAAGGATACTATCGACTCGGTGGGACCATCAAGAATAATGTTGGCTACCATGTTATCTTTGGTTTGTTTGTTTGGTTGGTTTTGTTTTGTTTTGTTTTGAGACAGGGTTTCTCTGTACAGCCCTGGCTGTCCTGGAACTCACTCTGTAGACCAGGCTAGCCTCGAACTCAGAAATCCTCCTGTCTCTGCCTCCCAAGTGCTGGGATTAAAGGCGTGCGCCACCACTGCCCGACATACCATGTTATCTTGTACCAAAGACTCTGGGGAGTGTTAACTTACTGAAGACCCTCTGAATGGACACACGGAGTCGGGGATTGATGCAAAGTGCAAGAGAAATTTATTGATTCATCAGCATGCTGAGGTCGCTCTACATATCAAGACAGGAGGACAACCTCGTGGGCCTGTTCAGGCACCTTATATAGGATTTTAGAGCAGCCGCCATTAGGTACAATGTGATTGGCAGAACAGTGTGAGTTTTAAACTGATTGGTCTTTAGGGAATGAGGTAGCAGGGGCTTAATCAGCCCCTCCCTTCCAGCCTACATGCTTTCTAACCTGTTTCTTTCATGTGCTGGGGGGGGGGGGAGGGGGACCGTGGTGGAATATCTCAAAGTTCTCCAGCTGACCTCTCGTTATCTAAACTAACGCTGTGGTGAAGTCACATGGACCATGCTATATTTATGGTATCATTATCAAAGAAGAGCATCAAGTTCCATGATTGCTTCCATCTTAAGAGGATCCCCAGCTGAAACTTAGAACAACTAAAGCAGTAGTGGTTTTCTGTTCTATGTGAACTGGGCCCCATGGTAAAGTAAAGATGTTTCCCATCAGGGAATTCCAGGTTCTAGGATATCCCACTTTCCATTTTTGTTGGGTCAGGAAGGAAGATGTTGATACAATGAAAAAGAGGACTAGGGAGGCTGATGAGAGAAAGGATAGAAGCTGATTTCACTTAGCCCAACAAATCCTTTGCCCTAACCCTGAGCCTAACCCTAACACTGATACATCTCCTTTGTGTAATTGAGAGTCTATTGACTCAGTGGAACCATCAAGAATAATGGTGGCCACCTTACCCTTAAACCTGATCCTAACCCTGAGACTTAAGCTAAACCTCTAACCCTATCCTAGCACTCACTCCTTAATTTCCTAAGCAAACTAACCCGTATCCTAACAACCCTTACCCTAATCCTTACCTTAACTCTAACCCTGCTTACTGTGGGGGATATATTTTCATTATACTCTTTAAAGTGAGAAATCCTTCCTTAATCTTGATCTTTTGAGATGTTCAGATCCAACTTTGATCTAGACTATAGATTCTTTTGGCAACCAACGTATATAAAGAACATTGAACAGGATAGTTCTTTCATTTTTTTCTGCTTGCCCTACTCTTTTACAAAACAAAGGTGATTTGTTTCTTTCGTTTTATTTTTAAACTGGCATTAGTAAGTACTTATTTCTCCAAAATTCTGGTATATACTGAATATCAGTTGTAATATGCTTCAATTAGAAATCAACCAGTCTGCTGGGCAGTGGTGGTGCACGCCTTTAATCCCAGCACTTGGGAGGCAGAGGCAGGCGGATTTCTGAGTTCGAGGCCAGCATGGTCTACAGAGTGAGTTCCAGGACAGCCAGGGCTATACAGAGAAACCCTGTCTCGAAAAACCAAAAAAAAAAAAAAAAGAAAAGAAAAAGAAAGAAAGAAATCAACCAGTCCTTGATTTTCTAATTTTCCTTGGCTGACAGCCTTTACCCCTTTAAATACCTTTTCTATATACATAGAGAGATTCATTCTCTCTGATTTGAGATATTTTTATCTAGAGAACCTATACTAATCCAACTGTGGTTTTTTTCCACTTTGCCACTGATGAAGATGTGCTGGCTAACTATAGTGCTCAACAGTGTTTCCCTCATGTTTCTGGCTTTTCTCCCGGGGTTGTTTGATACCTATCATCTGGTGAAAGGGAGCTGTAATTTCCCTGAGCCCAGCATTTAGGCACAAAACAAAATTCTTGTTTCTTAAAATCCCTCTTTAATGTTAATAGCCTTGGCACCCTTCCATTCCTGGGTCAGATTGATACCTCCACTGCACCTTCAGTAATGGCCTATGCAAGCTATTCACCTTGATTTCAGGAAGAAGGCCAGTGCTGTGAGGAAAGATCAGACATGGTCTAAGTCTAAAGTCAGGTCCTGCTAAGTGCAGGATCATTGTTCACAGAGGGGAGGAGATGGCAGCTGACTAGCCTGAACTGGATTGGTGGGTTTCCCCAATGGCTGGGTGGGGTGAGATTCTTCTTGCAGGATAGGCACAAATGCTAATGGAGGGCAAACCATCCCTGAGTTCTGGAAAAGGTCTGGCCCTGGACTGGAAGCACACTTTAACCTTGAGGAGGGATAAGACTCACTGGCCCAACAAGGCCTCCAGGTAGACCTGCCATTCAAACCAAGAGGCAGGATCTTCCAGGTGCCTTTCTGCAAGTTCACTGTGGCTGTGCAGACTTGAATGATTCTCTGTGTCTTGCTCTGAGCTCTGCTGTTGCGTGTTGTGAGGGGACATCAGGGAAGCTCTGAAATTGAGACATGGTGAGCACAGGATAACTGCCCAAATGGGTAGGGGCTGGTGGCTGAGCAGTGGAAGCTGGGGTGGTGGGTCCTCTCTGGAGCTGGATGGGAGTCATCAGCCAGGTGTGACCACCTGTGAGGTCCCTTGTGATGTTCCTCATGTACTAGGTCAGGTGGTGGCCTCTGAATAACTTCACTATCATGGCTGAATCTTCCCAAATCATTTGGATCATTGGCTTGCTTGTAGAAACATGGTTTGTTTCTTTGAGACCGCAGCACGTGTCCAAAACCCTTTGTCTCTTATACTATACATTGAGCAGACAGGTTGAATATAATAGGTCTTTGTTTATATGTTACTTGGATTTGTTTTGTTTTTGTTTTTCTTTTCTGTTGTAGTTTTCCATATTTCTTTGCTTTAAATGTTTAGTGTTTTAATTATTACATGTCAAAGGGACTTTTTTGTACAATATATTTTGTATTTTGGATGCTTCTTATACGTTAACAGGCATCTTCTTTAGTTTAGGAAAATTTTCATTTATGATTTCATTAAAAATATTTTTCTAGCTGATATTCTCCTTTTATCCCAAACATTTGTAGTTTTTGCCTTCTCATATTTTGCGGAGTTCCTGGTTGTTTAGTGCCAGGAAACTTTTAGAATCCACATTATTTTTTACCAATGTATCAACTTTTTCTATTCATCTTTAATGCCTGAGATTCTCTCTTCCTTTCCTGTTCTGTGGGTGAACCTTGCCTCTGTAGTTGTCAGTGTACAGGCAATTTCAATGGCCTGCTCTTAGGGACTTAGCATCTGATTAAGTCATTACCTGCCTCCATCGCCTGCTGCTGATGTCAGGTGTGTTTTATGTACACGGACCACCAGCTACAGCAGATCTCTATTATTGTTCCCTGTTTCTTTTCTCTGCACATGCCTTTCTATTCTCTTTCTCTACCCTCATGGCTCTCTCTCTCTGATTCCTGTCTGTATGCCTGTCTGCAGGCCCTCTTGTCTACCTCTATCCCTTCGCCAGATTCTCACTCCTCTCCTTTCCCCCAAACAACCTCTTTTGCATCAGTTCTGTTGCATCTTTTAATTTCTCAGGACCTACTGTGACAGGATAGCATAGCTCTGTTGGTGACTTATTTTCCTGCCCGTTATTCATTATATTCCTATGCTGGTATCTAGGCATCTGGTTTTGAAGTAATTATTGATCTAGGTACTGGGGTCTAGGTTTATCTTGATTGGGTGGGAGTTTTGTTCCTGGGTTAATGTTTGATGTCTGGATTTGCAGAGAGTGTTGGCTGAGTGTTGCCTTTTTTATTTACCTATTTGGTGTGTATGTTCAAGATGGAATGCTTTCTACTGTTGAAATCTGGGAGAAGATGCGGTCAGAAAGCGATGATCTTAGCAATCCACAAGTCAGGAGAGAGGTGAAGCTGCTCTGATGTTTAGTACAGTGTTGGGGCAACTGTGAATATTGCATCTTGGATAACAAGTAGTCTCGTAGACCTATGAAAAACCTACTGTCTCTTGGCACATAAAGCATGTGGTTGAACAGGGTGTGTCTGCCCAAGTGGGGGCTGTGACACAGGGATGAGGCATGTAAGGATGGGCAGGTAGGGATTGTCTATAGTATGTACAGGAGGCATGCACAAGGGGAAATGAAACTTCCACTGGTATTCTGTTCCAGTGGTAAGGGCAACTGATATTAGGGTCTGCAGTAACGGATAGTGAGGTAGGTCTTTGGACACAGTACCTTTTCTACTGGCAGGCATGGCTTGTGGTTGAACCAGAGTATCTGCCAATAGTAAGAGGCTCAGACACAAAGATGAGTTTATAAAGCCCAACCATTTCCTTTTTTGAGAGTGCACGAAATCCACCTGAGCAAACATCCTATGACAAATCACCTTATCGACAGCCAGCCAAGGTACAACACCAGGGTTAAGCAACATATACATAACTAATATACCTTACAGAAAAGAAAGTTAGGCTACCCATTGTGGTTGTCGGATGGTTTTGCCCCCTTGTTTGTTTCCTGCAGATTATGTCAGACATTCAGTTTTTAAAACATTAAGTCTCTGACCTGTATGAAACTTCCCCAATTTTGCTGTAACTAAAGTAACTACCTAGCACTGCTAGACTTGGTCTCTCAGTTTGCATCTGATGCATGATTGACTGGTGAGAGTCTTGTTACTAACCCTGTAATAACTGGGCAGTGGTGGCACAGGCCTTTAATCCCAGCATGGGAGGCAGAAAGAGGCGGCTTTCTGAGTTTGAGGCCAGCCTGGTCTACAGAGTAAGTTCACAGGACAGCCAGGGCTACAAAGAGCAACCCTGTCTCAAAAAAACCAGAAAAACAACAACAACAACAACAACAACAACAACAAAAAATAACTAAGCCTGTAATAAAGACCTTTGTGTGTTTCCATTGCAATGGGTTCTTTGTTGGTCTTTGGGGTCCCTGTGACTTGGGTATAATATCTTGGTGAATTAACTGGAACCCCAAGACACTCAGGACTCCCAACGGAATGGTTGAAAGGATGGCTGTTAGGATGTGTCATTGTTGTTCTTTGTGTCAGTGGCTTGCCTATCAGATTTGTGTCTGTGTGACTTGGTTTTTGGATTTTTCTTGAGTATTTGTGGAGAGAGATGACTAAAGTGAACTTGGAACCCAGCTACTGTGGATGCACAAGAGAGTTGTAGCCCCAAAGTGCTTGGAAGATGTTCCAGAGCCTGGTATAGGGGACTGTGTGCCCCTGGTCTTAATTTCTGGGAAAATTAGAGCAGAGTTGGAACCTTGCTACATGGCTCACAGCTGCCATCCTGTGATCAAGTGGAGGAATCTGCTGTGTAGCCTTTACTGCCCCTCCTTGTGGCTGTCTATTATGTGTGTTGCAATTTATTATTCTGTGACTGATAGAGGAAATGAGACTATTTCCATCCCAATCAAGTTAGTTACTCACCCCCCACCTTGGTTTAAATCCTTCTTATCAAGAGGACCTAGACCCACTAAATTGCCCGTGATAGAAAGCTCTTTGAGAAAGCATCCAAGGAAAAATCAGGCTCTTTCTACCCTTTTTTACAGGGTGGAAAGATCAAAGACCTCATTTTCTCCTTCATGATCAGCCCTGTTCCCAGGCCATATGTGAGCCTGTAGTTTTGAACATGGAGCTGACAGTAGATGGAAAGTTGTTCTTCATCCATTGCAACAAAATTAGCGTACCTTTCTTGGATCAGTGGTCTTATTTCTAGGTCTGTGGGGCAATCTGCTTCTCTGTTTATCTTTCAGCTGTTTTAGCCACCTCTTTAGTCACACTGGTAGGGGAACCCAGGGTTAAAGACAAGTGACCCCAGGGCAGCACATCCTCTGAACTCCCCATTCCAGTTTATCTTTTCCTGCACTGAGCCAGGTGTGCTTCCCATTTTGTCCTGGCTCAGTCACAACTCCTACTCCCTCAATCAGTAGCAGGAGCTCCTGCAATTGATGTGGTTAGATCATTGGTTTTAGGTTTTTACAACTTCCTCATTTATTATTGTCTCTCTGTCATAATTGTTTTCAGTTCTCAACATTTAAGAGCTACAGTCATCTGAAGGAGCCTCAATTGAGGGTGTGCCCTCATCAGAATGACTAGTGCTATGTCTGTGAGAGATAGTGTTGATAATTGATCTGGAAAGACTCTTGAACTGAGGGTGGCAATATCCCAAAGCAAGTGGTCCTGGGCTGGATGAGAAAGCTAGGTAAGCATGAGAGAGTGAAAATTTAGAGAGCAAGCCAGCAGAAAATTTTTGTCCATGGTTTTTGCCTTCATTTGCAAGCTTCAGTTTGTTGTGATCATCGTGCAGCTCCAGAAAGACTACACCAGGCCAACCATTTCCACATGAGGTTTATTGAGAGAGAGAAGGACAAGGTGGTGGAGAAAAGAGGGGGGGAAGAGAGCAAGCGAAATTAGAGGGGTCTTCCTTTTATATATGGATAATGACATAGCCAAAGGTAAAGGTGGGAGCCAAGCTAAGTGGATTCCGGGAATATGGTTGCTGTTGTGTTGGCTAGGGTCGCCTAGGTGTAATGTCACTGGTTTTAGAGGTCCTGATACCAACACAAGTTTCTATTCTAAGCTCCCAACCTGATGGACTGTGACCTGACAGAACCATGTACAAGAACCAGTTATTACCTGAGATGCTTTTGCTCAGAAAATTCAACCACAGCAGCAGATTAGCAAGGTACAACAACAACAACAAAAATGGTTTCAAAAGGTGATTTTGCTCTTAAATAGAATCTATGTTCTCTTTGGAAGGAGTGTGGAAAATATCAGAAATTGAGATGGCAAAAGTTATAGAAATATATGGAGCTTAATCAGTTGTTCTCACAGGACCTGGAAGATTGCAGTGTTGACAGTAGTGCAGCCAGAGGAAGTTGAAGTCATACTATTTCAGTGGAAAATAGACTTTGTGAAAAATTTGGCTAGAGGTCCTTTGTATGATATTTAGGTCAAAAATCTTTCATAATATGCTTATGCCCTGAGATACTGAGTAGGTGAAAATTTAGAAATAGTAGTATTTGTTCACTTTCCCCATTTATATATTCAATTTACATCTCAATTGCTAACCCCTAGCCATTCCACCTTCCACAGTCCCTTATCCCTGATGCCATTTTATCTCCCCAGGGAGGGTCAGACAAGGCAACCCAGTTAGGGAAACAGTTTAAACAGACAGACAACACCTTAAGGGACATGGCCCACTCAGGGGACCCACGTGAAGTCTGAGCAGCACATTTACTACATATATGGTGGAGGCCTCGGTGTATACTCTTTGGTTGGTGGCTCAGTCTCTGAGAGTCTTCTAGGGTCCAGATTAGTTGACTCTGATGGCCTTCTTATGGACTTCCTGTTCCTTCGGAGGCCTTCAGTCCTTTCCCCAGCTCTTCCAAAAGACTCTTTGAGCCCTGTCCAATGTTAGGCTGTGGGTCTCTGCATCTGTTTCAGTCAGCTGCTGGATTGAGACTCTGAGAGGCCAATTATTCTAAGCTACTGTTTACAAGTATAGCAAAGTATCTTCACCAACGTCAGGGATTGGTGCTTGCCCATGGGATGGGTCTCAAGTCAGGCAGGGTCTAGTTTGGCCAAGCCTTCATTCTCTGCTCCATCTTTGTGCCTGCATTTCTTGTAGACAGGACAAGGTTTGTGTGGAAAGGTTTTTGTTTCCTTGGTGCACTTAACTCTCCACTGGGGATCCTGCCTGGCTGCAGGATGTGGCCTCTTCAGGGTCCATGGCCCACTGCTATGCATCTCATCTAAGATCACCCACAGAGACTCCCTGTTGCCCTCCAGTTGGTGGTCTGGTATATCCTAAGGATGCCCCCACCCTGCCACCCCCACCAGCTGCAGATTTCAATTCATTTTTCTGGTCCTATGGCCCTCCTTTGTCTCTCACCACACCTGTTGCTGACCCCCCCTTCCCCTTTCTTAGTGGCTCTCCCATCCAGTTCTCTCTTCCATCTGCCTCCTCTGACTATTTCCCATTCTGAGTAAGATTCAACCATGCTCATTTGGGCCTTCCTTCTTGTTTACCTTCTTTGGGTCTATGAAGTGTAGTGTGGATATCCTGCATCTTATGGATATCATTAACTTTTAAGTGAGTATATACATGCATGTCTTTTTAGGTTTGGGATACCTCACTCAGGATGATAGTTTCTAGTTATATCCATTTGCCTGCAAAATTCATGATGGCCCTGTTTTTAATAGCTGAATAGTATTCCATTTTGGAATACATATTCTGTATCCATATTTTGGATGAGGGAAATTGGGATTCTTTCTAGTTTCTAGTTGTTATAAACAAAATGGCTATGAACTTAGTGGAGCACATGCCCTTGTGGGTATATGCCTAAAAGGTACCCTAAATGTAACACTTCCTACTGCTAAGCCTTAAATTAATGGAAGGAGTAGACAAAGTGTTTCCTAGTCTCAGGAAGGAACTTTAAATAAAACCTGCTGCAACTGTGGTCCAAGTGAGGCAGGGTCCATTAACTTAGAAACCAAACTTGACAGTATCATACAAATTTTGCTGCTTCTGGAAACTGAAAGATGAAATTTACAAGGTCATGGATTCTTCCTCTCTGGTTTCAGTTTAACACTATTCCAGTCATCTTTTGGCAGAGTCAGAGCCCTTGTGAAGACTCTGTGTGAGTTCCTTGCTTTCAAGTTCTGAGGATGAAGCATCATTTGCATTTTACAACCATAAGCTGCTGAGATACCTAAGGCATTGAGAAATCTGCCATGGAGAGACGCCTATGGGGAGAGGAAGTACCCACACTGAAAGATGTATGGGAAGTTATAGGAATAGGGCCATATATACCTTTAGACAGTGAAGTCCAATGTGTTTGAGACAAAGCTATAGAATTTTGTGTTTGCCCTGCTGTGTTTCTTGCCTTGGTCCAAACTTCTTTCCCTATGTGCTCATTCCTATCTATTGAAATGGGAGGGATTATTTTGTGCCATGGCATTTTGGAAAGATACAACTTGCTTTCTGATTTTACAAGATGTGGCTCTCATGATATTTATTGCCTTGTGTGTCAGAAGAGACTTTGGACATTTGAAGAGTGTAGGAGCTCTTACAGACTTTTAGGATCACTGATGTTAGACTGAATGCATTTTGATCACAGGATGAACATCAGCCTATAGTGACCAGGGTCACAATAGAGTTGAGTGAAACAAAAAGCTTCTAGATAGGATGGTGTCTTTGAACACTTGTCTATCTTACCTGGCTTTCTCTAGGGAGCTTGTGAAAGCCCGTGTAGGAGGAGTCTTTCCAGATACATTTTTTGGGAGATGATAGACACAAAAAATTTCTTTTTTTGTCTCTTTTTTATTTTGTTTCTCTGATAATTTATTTATTCATTATCACTCTGATCACTGTCCCCACTCTAGATCCCCTGCCCTCAAAGAGTCCCTGTCCCCCAATGTCCTCTGTTTATCCTTTGAGAGTGCATGGGCTGTCTGGGTATCCCCACACCATGGTGCATCAAGTCTCTGCTGGGTTAAGTGCATCCTCTCCCACTGAGGCCAGACATGATAGCCCATTAGGAGAACAGATTCCAAAGATAGGCAGCAGCTTTAGGGACAGCCCCTGCTACAGTTTTTGGAGGTCCCTCTTGAAGACTGAGCTGTATATCTGCTACATATGTGCCAGAGGCCTTAATCCAGCCTGTATATGCTATTTAGTTAGTGGCTCAGCCTCTGTGTGTCCCCAGGGGTCCAGATTAGTTGAGTCTCTTGACCTTCCTGTACAGTTCCTATCCTCTTTAGGGCTTTCAGTCCTTCCCCCAACTCTTCCATAAGAATCCCCAAGGCCCATCCAATGTTTGACTGTGGTTCTCTGCATCTGTTTCAGTCAGCTTCTGGGTGGAGCCTCTCAATGGACAATTATGCAAGGCTCCTATGTAGGAGCACAATAGAGTATCCTTAATAATGCCATGGATTGGTGCTTGTCTATAGGATGGTTATCTAGTTGGGCAAGTTTTCATTGGCCATTCCCTCATTCTCTGCTCCAGCTTTGCCCCAGTATTTCTTTTAGACAAGACAAATTTTTTGTTCCTTGTGTCTCCTGTGTTGTGGTTGAAACTGTTCCTTCAGCTGTCTCTTATGCTCCCATATATTCACCATTTGGACTTTGTCCCTAAATCACATAAGATACAGTAGACCCATTTGCTATTGAATTCTAAGCCATTTTGCAAGCCTGGTGGTTTTATATTTTTAATTTTACTATTTTGTTTTGTTTTGTTTTGTTTTGTTTCGGTTTTGGTTTTTCGAGACAGGGTTTCTCTGTGTAGCCCTGGCTGTCCTGGAACTCACTCTGTAGACCAGGCTGGCCTTGAACTCATAGAGATCCTCCTGCCTCTGCCTCCCAAGTGCTGGGATTAAAGGCGTGGGCCACCACTGCCTGCCTCTTTTTTTTTTCCCCACTATTTTGGATTTTGTTTTTCAAGACAGAATTTCTCTGTGAAGCCCTTCCTGTTCTGATAGTAGGTATAGAAACCACATAAGGTACCTGACATGGTTTTATACAATAAACACATGCTTCTGGGCAGCTCTTCATACACATCTTAAATTGTGAAAGTTGGCCAAATATATAGATTATATTCTATTTGTCAAGATGACATATGCTCATGGCATCAATACTACCTGAGGCTTCAGAATCATTGGATTGCAGATGTATGACGTTCTGCCTAACTCTTGTATTTGTTCTGAAATTTTTAAATAAATAAAAGTATTTTGCCTGTGTGCATGAATATGAATAACATGTGTGCCTCATATTTACTGTTGTCAGAAGATGGCCTCAGAACTCCTGATCTTGAAGTAATGGGTAGTTGTTCATCCCCATGTAAATACAGGAAATTGACCACCATTATGTGGAAGACCCCAAGGCCTTTCAACTGCTGAGCTATCTCTCTCTCTCCTGCCCTGTGCTGCTTATTTATGATCAACGTTTATATTACTAGTATTTTCATCTGTCTATTTGTACCTGTTTAAACATGCATTCCCTTTTACTATAATTTTATTATTGTTGCATTTTAAACTGGTGCACTTCATGTTTCTGCAAGATGAACACAGAACTACAGTGAATGTGTATTTCTTTGTAGGATCTTCAGTAAAGAACTGGGAGTTCCCGGTATCACTTTTGTTTCCTTGGTTGATTTTTGCGAGGGACTGGGGTCTTAATATGTAACTTTTGCTCTCCTGGAATGAGTTACAACGGCCAGGCTGTCATCCAGCTCCATGACATACACCTACCTGTGCCTCTGGGAAGAAAGGCATGAGCAAATACACTCAGCTTGTCCATTATTTTTGTAGTTAGTAATTGTTCATACAATTACTTGGATGTGTGCTCAGTACTGTTGATCTATTTCACTCTGTATCTCTCTTTCAATTAGCATTTCCCCTGAAAAGCTATATCCTATTCAAAAGGTTCAAAAGCAACACAGGTGAACCTTATAATTTAATATCCTTCTAAAATGACATCATGATTGGATTATAACTCCCGTGTCAGAAAATAAGTGGAGGAAGCAGCAGAATTATAGGAATATATTTTTAAGGAAGCATGCATTTATTTGACAGGGATGTCAGTATCATGCTTTATGTTGTACACGTGTATGTGATGTTTTAGGGTGCAGTGACTTTTGATGATGTGAATGTAAACTTCACTGGGGAAGAGTGGAATTTGCTGGATCCTTCCCAGAAGAGTCTCTACAAAGAGGTGATGTTGGAGACCTACTGGAACCTCACTGCTATAGGTAAGACTGTGAATTTTCTTTTGCTTTTCAAAATGAGGGAACAAATGTTTTTTGGTTATTGATAATCTTCTGTTATTTCAATTGAGAACAAGGAAGATTGAGCTAAATAAATCAGCATCAGTGCTGTGAAAATTCACAGTAACTTCAATGATTCCTAATTTCTAATACCATATCATTCATTTTCTGGTATTGTAATTTAGGCTACAGTTGTGAAGACCTTCAGATTGAAGAACATTGTCAAAGTTCCAGAACACATGAAAGGTAATTTTCATGTGCAAGCTGATACAAATATGCCTCTGGGGAAATTTTAATATGCTCTGGGAGTTCTAAAGGAAAGCAAGAGTGTAAAATATCAGCCTTTTAAGTAGTGCTATGATTATAATATTCTCACAGAACCATGTGCCTCAATGTCAGTTATCTGATTTGTGTTTGCAAGGCATTCCTCTAAGAAAGGAGACAAGGAAACAATGCCCTAAGAGATACATTTATTTGATTTGTAGCTTACTACAGCTATGCTATGAATCTACCAATCTGTATAGTCTCATAATATTTAGATTTTGCACATTGAATAGTAATAAATATATATCTAAATTCTTCTAATAAGCAAATAGTCCATGGTAAAGTTCGTGATACTCACAATCTTGTAGTAGTGGCATTGCTAAGTTTATTGAAGTGTCAGTTCATGAAAATCAAGAATGTTGTCATGGAGAAATCTTAATGCATAAACAGCATGTCTACAAAGAACAAAAAGTCAAATGGTGTGAATGGAATGTGGAAACCTATCATTTGTTATTTTTCTTTTAATGGGTGTATCCAGTGTCAAATGGATAAAACCATGTGAGACTAGGGTTATTGAAAGGAGCAGCATACCTCTTTCTATTCCAGAACAATGAGAAGATATGTAGTATTCTGCCTTTGGTAGACTTCCTGAATATGATAGAAGTTTGCAATTAATTGGTTTTCTGAGTTTAATGGGAACATCTCCAAAGTCACACTGCAGAAAATTCTTGTGGGTACTAAAAATTTGGTAATTCCTCTGTTTGTCCTGATTCACAATGCTAATGTAGTGTGATTCACACTACAGGAAAAATTATGAATTCAACCAGTATTTTAAAGCTCTGAGTTGTTCCTTTTTTCTTCACTTATGGGAAATATATCATATAGAAATCTCATATAGAAAAAGTATGTTATAAATATGAGCCATGTAGTAAATGCTCTTACTATCACAGGTATCTTCAAAGAGGCAAAACAACTCATATTGAGGGAGAACAACATGAACATGCAAAGTGATAAAAGTTTAATATCTGCCGGGCAATGGTGGCACATGCCTTTAATCCCAGCTCTTGGGAGGCAGAGGCAGGTGGATTTCTGAATTTAAGGCCAGCCTGGTCTACAGAGTGAGTTCCAGGGCAGCCAGGGCTACACAGAGAAACCCTGTCTTGAAAAACAACAACAACAACAACAAAAAAAACAAAACAAAAAACCCCAAAACAAAACAAAAAAACCAGCTTAATATCTGATTCTTCCTTACTATTAGACCAAACTATAAAATTAATTCATATTGATAAAATGATTGATTGATCAGGGGAATGAATGTGGGAATGCTTTCACATGTGCCAAATATCATTGCAGGCATGTAAGAAGTCATAGTGGAGAGATATCCTATGAATGTAATCAATGTGGTACAACCTTTGCAATACCCAGTCATCTCCAAAGACATAAAAGAACACATACTGGAGAGAAATGCTATGAATGTAATCAATGCAGTAAAGCCTTTGCAAGTCGCAGTCCCCTCCGAAGACATAAAAGAACACATACTGGAAAGAAACCTTATGAATGTAATCAATGCGTTAAAACCTTTGCAACACCCAGTACTCTCCAAATACATAAAAGAACACACACTGGAGAGAAACCTTATGAATGCAATCAATGCAGTAAAGCCTTTGCAAGATCCAGTCACCTCCGAAGACATAAAAGAACACATACTGGAGAGAAACCCTATGAATGTAATCAATGCAGTAAAGCCTTTGCAAGTCGCAGTCCCCTCCGAAGACATAAAAGAACACATACTGGAGAGAAACCTTATGAATGTAATCAATGTGGTAAAGCCTTTGCAAGTCACAGTGATCTCAAATATCATAAAATAATACATACCGGAGAGAAACCTTATGAATGTAATCAATGCGGTAAGGTCTTTGCAATACCCAGTACTCTCCAAATACATAAAAGAACACACACTGGAGAGAAACCTTATGAATGTAATCAATGTGGTAAAGCCTTTGCAACACCCAGTACTCTCCAAAGACATAAAAGAACACATACTGGAGAGAAACGCTATGAATGTAATCAA
Organism: Rhynchomys soricoides; assembly: GCA_019843965.1. Taxonomy (NCBI): domain Eukaryota; kingdom Metazoa; phylum Chordata; class Mammalia; order Rodentia; family Muridae; genus Rhynchomys; species Rhynchomys soricoides. The sequence goes on along the minus strand of JADRCH010000374.1, from coordinate 4,566 downwards.
TGCAGTAAAGCCTTTGCAAGTCGCAGTCACCTCCGAAGACATAAAAGAACACATACTGGAGAGAGACCTTATGAATGTAACCAGTGTGGTAAAGCCTTTGCAAGTCACAGTGATCTCAAATATCATAAAATAATACATACCGGAGAGAAACCTTATGAATGTAATCAATGCGGTAAGGTCTTTGCAATACCCAGTACTCTCCAAATACATAAAAGAACACACACTGGAGAGAAACCTTATGAATGTAATCAATGTGGTAAAGCCTTTGTAACACCCAGTGCTCTCCAAATACATAAAAGAACACATACTGGAGAGAAACCTTATGAATGTAATCAATGTGGTAAGGTCTTTGCAATATCCAGTACTCTCCAAATACATAAAAGAACACACACTGGAGAGAAACCTTATGAATGTAATCAATGCGGTAAAGCCTTTGCAAGATGCAGTCACCTCCAACTACATAAAAGAACACACACTGGAGAGAAACCTTATGAATGTAATCAATGCAGTAAAGCCTTTGCAAGTCTCAGTCACCTCCAAATACATAAAAGAACACACACTGGAGAGAAACCTTATGAATGTCATCAATGTGGTAAAGCCTATTCAGAAGCGAGAACTCTCCAATATCATAAAAGAACACACACTGGAGAGAAACCTTATGAATGTAATCAATGCGGTAAGGCCTTTGCAATACCCAGCAATCTCCGAAGACATAAAATAACACATACTGGAGAGAAACCCTATGAATGTCATCAATGTGGTAAAACCTATTCAGAAGCGAGAACTCTCCAATATCATAAAAGAACACACACTGGAGAGAAGCCTTATGAATGTAATCAATGCGGTAAAGCCTTTGCAAGATCCAGTCACCTCCAAAGACATAAAAGAACACACACTGGAGAGAAACCTTATGAATGTAATCAATGCGGTAAAGCGTTTGCAATACCCAGTACTCTCCGAAGACATAAAATAACACATACTGGTTCGAGGCCAGGCTGGTCTACAGAGTGAGTTTCAGGACAGCCAGGAATACACAGAGAAACCCTGTCTTGGAAAATAAAACAAAAACAAACAAAACAACAACACAGACTGGAGAGACTCTTGGTCATCCAGGAGCCTTGGGAGTGGAGGAAGAGCCAACAATGGAGTTGGGCCCTGCAGCTGAGGACTGGCATCTAGCCTGGGGCCAGGGGAAGGGAAAGGTTGGGTTAAAGTGGAGGTGAGTTCTGACTGTGCCCCCAGACTCAAGCCTCTGAAAGGAGCAGGATGGAGGAAGTTTGACTGTGCTCACCCCACAGCACCACTGGGTGGGTATCAGGTTGTGAGAAACTGTGGGACACTGCCTGGGGGTGGGGAAGTGTGGCCTGAGGGTCCTGGGGACTGCACCGAACCAGATGTCTGGTTCTCAGGCTCTTGGACATCCCAGGCACTGCTGGATGCTGCAGAAGACCTGAGAACTGGATGTAGCCCAGGCTGAGAGGGGAAAGCGGGGAGGACCCTGGCTGGGTCCCTCCGGGGACCGGATCCTTGGCTTGTCACTGGATAGGTGGGTTGGTTTGGTAGAGACTGTGGCTAGGAGTGCTGAAAGGCTTTCTGCAGGAGAATGGTTGCAACTCTTTAAACGAAGGCCTGTTCCATCATTCCCCATGACGGATCCCAATAAAGAGAGACAGTCCATGGTTTTAGGGTGTTTATTGTCATGTTGGAGAGTGGCGATCAGTGAAACAGTACCACACAAGCTCAGGGCGGGCCTTTTGCAGGGAGGAGTGGCTGGAAAGGGGAAGGGGGTTTATTGGCTAAGCTTCTAGGTACCTCATTAAAATGGGGATGTCTTGGGGTTAGAGAGATGGCTCAGTGGTTAAGAGCACTGACTGCTCTTCCAGAGGTCCTGAGTTAAATTCCCAGCAACCACATTGTGGCTTACAACCATCTGTAATGGGATCTAGTGCCCTCTTTTGGTGTGTCTGAAGAGAGCAACAGTGTACTCATATAAATAAATCTAAAAAAGGGGGAAGGATGTCTTGAGACCACATGACCACACCTCTACCTGTGGAGGGGCTTGGGCATTGCCCATACGTGACTAATGTTCTCAGACCTATGGAGAGCTGCGGCCTTGTGTCAGCAGCCTGGCAAAACGTCTAACGTCCCTTGGAGGGTTATCCCCTATTGGGTCCTGGGGTTTTAAACCTTAGCTCAACCAGAAACCAGGCTGCCTTATACCTTCCCACAGGGAAGCTCTAGTTTAGCTCAAAAGTGATTGTCCGTAGTTTGGAAGTAGGCTGGAAGCACAGAGAGGCCTCCTATGGGAAATTTAGCTTCAGCTCTGTAGGCTAAGACCTTTTCCATGTTCCCTATGTGGGTGATAGATGAAAGAGACAGTCCATGGTTCTAAACTGTTTATTAACTGTTCATGGCAGAAAATAGGTGCATACACACCCCTTTTTCTCAGGGTCTGACCTGAGATTAAATACAGTGAGGAATTAAATGCAGAGAGAAATATCTAGTGAAGGGAAGCTTATTAGCTAAGCCCTCAGGACATCTAGGTACCTTAGTAGCATGGAGAACTCTGTTCTAGGCCTATGTGACCATAGGTCACGTTTCTTTCTTTTTTTAAGATATATTTGTATGAGTACACTGTAGCTGTCTCACCAGAAGAGGGCATCAGATCCCATTACAGATGGTTGTGAGCCACCATGTGGTTGCTGAGAATTGAACTCACGACCTCTGGAAGAGCAGTCAGTGCTCTTAACCACTGAGCCATCTCTCCAGCCCTCATGTTTCTTTATATAAGGACCATGGCACATGTTCCAGGCTCGGAGTCAGGCAGGGACCAGGGACTTGCTTAAGTCTCGTGTGTTTACCAAGTCTTCCCGATATGAACCCCCTCTACCCACCAGGCATCCAGGCATGGTTTTTCCATCCCACACTTCAATGCAATGAACTCTCACAGAATCTTCCCTGGGGCTCTCACTCTACCAAAAGGTGGCTGGAGTATTGCTGAACTGAAACCGTAGAGGAAGTGTCCATAACTTTAAGTCTTTCAATCACCATCACGATATGGATGATCCTGTCAACTTTGGCTTCTAAGTTGATGGATCCTGCCATGCTTGAACCACAGTTGCAGGAGGTTTTATTAAAAGTTCTTTCCTGGGACTAGGAATCACTTTGCCTTCTCCTTCCATTTAAGCTTTAGCAGAAGGGAGTGTTAACCTTAGAGCACTTTATTTGACATAAACCTAAAAGATGCTCCATGATACTACAAGGGTATGTGCTCCGCTATGTTTATAGCAGTTTTATTCATAATAGCCAGAAACTGAAAACAACCCAGATGTTCCTCAGCTGAAGAATGGATACAGAAAATGTGGATCATATACAAAATAGAATATTATTCAGCTATTAAAAACAAGGACATCAGGGAGACCTCTGCCTGGGCCACCAGAGCTCCATAGCCAAATAGCGCTTGGAGAAAGCTAGCCTCCCAGGAATGTGGCCAAGCCTGTGTGCTCAGAGGGACCCACCTGGAATACCCAGGACACAGTGACTGATGAGTGGGCTTCAGGTTCCTTTCTGTGGCCGGGGAGCGGATGCTGTGACAGGGCTCCATACTCAAATAGTGCCAGGAGAGAGCTGGTATCCCAGGAGTACTGACACACCTTCAAACACAGGAAAGACCACTACTGTTCAAATTCATTGGATCCAGAGGGACCCTTGCAGAGTCATCAGGACACAGGAGCCAGGGTTAGGGTCAGGATCAGGGATGGGGGTTAGGGTATCAGGTTTAGGGTTTGTAGTGGCTGTTTCTGGTTGTCAACTTGACTATATCTGGAGTGAATTACAATCTAGAATTAGAGGGCTCACCTGTGATCTAGATCTTGAGTCTGGAAAACAGAAGTTTCAGGTGTGGTGTAGCTGTGCAGCAGCCATGGATGAAGTGGGTCTACCTAAAAGGGAGGCTGGAAATGAAAAAAGGGACGGGGTGGGAGAGAAGAATGAAGCCAAGACAAAATTTCTGATCAAGGCTTGAACTTTATTGTTCTGTACTCCTTTCAAAGGGAAAGCCCAAAGACACGACAGGAAGTCTTCCTGTGGGAAGTTGCAAATGCAGAGAGGCCAGAGTGATTCCAGCCAGGTTGTTTGTCCTACTCAAGGCTGGGGGAAGGGCACAGTTCACCTTTTTTTGTTTTATTTTTATTAAAGATGAGTTGGATGGGGGCACAAGATTTACTTGTTTTCCATAATCCCATCTAGGGTAAAGAGTGGCTAGGCTTCATAGAACATCGGGTAATATTCTTGGGTTTGGCTCCCGGCATCTCCTTCCTTTTTAACAATTTTTGAGGCCAGTGAGTAGCTAGGGATGATTGCACTATGAAGATGAATGGGCATTAACCAGAGGGGGGGAAGTATTGACCTGATCCTCCTAGCACTTTATATGTCATCGGTGTCTTTTGGGGAGGAGAGATTTGCCTTTGTCAATGTTCTGTAGGTAGCCCCACAGAGTATGATCAAAGGAAGGGCAGAAACCAACCTCTATGCAATCAGGTTTGCTTCACGGGAGACTCAGAAATG